>CM053269.1:39256950-39325094 GCA_028583415.1 Protea cynaroides | reverse complement strand
GCTCGCAAGGCTCACAGGCCCGCAGGCCTTTAAGGCCAGCCACCCGCATGCCTCGCAAGCCCCCGCATGTGCATTAGGGGTATTTTGGTCAAAAGAAATTACTTGATGATTCCAAAAAAATGACCAGAGAAGAACCATGAAGGTCCAATCCCTATCCGAGGATTAGAGAAACGGCGGGATTCAATGTTCTTCTCTGTTCTGTCAAGATGCTTGTGCGAGCTTTTTTATTGGCCAAATGCAGTTTATTAAAGTGGTTCGCATCACATAAAAGTGGATCCTTGATTCAGTGTGGCGTCTCTATGGTGCATCGGCGGTACAGATCCTAATCGCATGGCTAGAATCACTGCCGACATCGCTTGACGCTTTTTGGATAATCGAACGGCCCAGAGAAGTTCCCGCTTTTCACCGATAGATCCAATGATCGATTTTGCACGATTCCTTTCTGACCAATCAATGGGCAACAGATGCGTCTGACCAGTCAGCGGAGGTGGCATTCGAGTGTGGCGCGGCATACCGAATTAGACCCCAAGATGCCATTTAATCTAATCTGGGTGGTCAATCTTCTGATGGCCATATCTTGTCCGTCCGAACTCGGATTGGGGTGATTCAAAGTCCCCTGAACTCCATTTTCGAAGCTCTACCTATTGCAACTAGTTAAGAGAAATTACAGAGAGGAAAAAGTGTGATTTTTATTGAAAACCTTAGTATGGAGCACTTTGGAGATGTTCTTTGATCCCTACCTATCTTTATTTTTCATCTATGCCTTACTGGAACTAGGCAGAGGTAGTGTGAGAGTGTTTTGAGAATCTGGTGAAGTTGGAGTTGTGCAAAAATAATTGAGAGAATGTCGAACTCCCATTTTTAGTAAAGAAGCTCACCCACCACCTTTGAAGAAGTAGAAAAGCCTGCTTTGTAAACTCTACACATGTCGTGATCATGCTGGGAGGTAATCACGCGCACAAACCCTATGTTGTAGTATTTGTGATGTCTGGGAAGGGTTTGTAATCA
Organism: Protea cynaroides; assembly: GCA_028583415.1. Lineage (NCBI taxonomy): Eukaryota > Viridiplantae > Streptophyta > Magnoliopsida > Proteales > Proteaceae > Protea > Protea cynaroides. The sequence continues at coordinate 39,324,086 of CM053269.1, read as the reverse complement.
ATTCATTAATTATTCTCTGAAACCTGTCAAGTAGGGGCTTGACAGGATTGGGGTTGTTGCTTGGATTCCAGTTGTTGCTTAGAATGTATTTGTGTTGTAGCACTTGAGCTGTAGTAATAGAAAAATCATCTTGAGTAGTGTATTGGGTATAATACAAAACCCTGTTTAGGGTATTACCCTGTGGAGTAGCCATCACAGCGTGTGATAGGTGACATACTGTGTTGTGGATGTGATTGTGTGTGTTGTACATTTGAAGTGCATGGGTTGCAGGTCTGGGTGTACACACTTGGTATGCTAAGCCTCTGGTATGGATACCTGTAGGTGTATGGTATGGTGTGTTACACAAAATGTGTTAACAAGGCAAATGTGTAAATAACCACCCCAGTCAGCTCTTGACAACATAGTATGGTTGGTCTAGATAGTCTACACAGTTGTAGGAAAGTTTTTAGTGATTACTGATTCACCCCCCTCTCAGTATCAACCTGAGAATCATAATTGGTATCAGAGCAAGGTTCCCAAGGGAAGAAGACTAACAGCTTCGAGTACTGACACTGCTGAGAGACAGTGAGAAATGGCTTCAAATGAAGATCAACATGGACATTGAAGAATACCATATTTGATGGGACCAACTACAGTGTGTGGAAATTTGAATGGAAGCATATCTGATAGCCCAAGGCTATGGTGTATGGTTAGCAGTGAAAAATGGCTACAAGCACCCCACAGAAGACATTACTGATGCAGTAGAGATGAAAAATAGAGAAAATAAAGCCAAGGCAGTCACAACTCTTCTGGCTTCACTTGTAAGCAATGAGCTCACCAGAGTTATCAGCTGTCCTACATTCAAAGAAATTTGGGACAAGCTGAAGAGTGTACATGAAGGAGATAGCAAAATCAAAGAGGCAAAATTATAGATTTTGAGATTTCAGTTTGAGAGTCTGAGGATGACTGAAGGAGAAACCATTGAGTTCTATCTCAACAGAGTAAATGGAGTTACCAATGCAATCAGAGCACTGGGTGAAGAGCTGAAGGAGATTCATGTTGTCAAGAAGGTTCTGAGAACCCTGCCCAAGTTGTATAATGCAAAGGTGTTTGCACTTGAAGAAATCACTACCTTGGATAGTCTTACTATTGATGAGCTACATGGCATTCTGACCACTTATGAGATGAGAATGATAGAGCCAGTGCCAGTGGAGAAAGAAGCAGCTTTTGAAGCTATGAAAAAATTAAAAATTAAAGAACCAGCAGAGAAGTCAAAAGCAGATGAAGATAATGACTCTGAAGACTCAGATGATGAACTCATAGCTTATCTAGCTAGAAAATTAAAGAAAAGAAGTGACAAGTATAAGGGCAAGTTAACCATGAGATTTTCAACTGTGGAGGCCTAGGACACTTTGCATCCAAGTGTCAGAAGAAGGGAAGAGTTTATGACTCTGATGATGAAGAAGTCAAAGAGAGTCAGGACAAAAAGGGTAAGAATAAATTCATACCAAAGAAGAGAAGCTTTTTGACAAAACAATGTAAACTCTTAGATGATTCTGTAGAAGAAGATGACAGTGAGATATTGTTTATAGCCAGGCTTGATGAAGCTCCTGAAGAAACTGAAGCCTCTAAGAATAAGAACGATGTTTCTAAGAGAAGAAAAGAAATAGATGATAAACCATATCTTGAGGCTGAGCTATATTCAGCCCTTACAGAGCTCAAGGCAAAAAAGAAGAAAAACAGAACATTGAATGAGCAGTATAATGATGCTGGTGAGATGATCAAACAGATGCTAACTGCTCTTGACAAGGCTAAGAAAATTATTGATGACTTGGATAGTGAGCTAGCAGTGAAAACTTTAGAATGTGCAAAGCTTGAAGAAGTGATTATCAGACTTGAAACTGAGCTTGCAGACTCTGTGAGAATGCAGAAAAGTTATCTAGAGGCATCCACAACAGCTCCTTCTGTGACTATTCTAAAGTCAAAGGAGAAGACAGTTAGAATATAGGAAAATGAAGATGACTGTTCTCAGGAGGAAGATGAAGATAACATACTTGATGAGATTCTTAGCTACCAAAGGTCCTCCCATATAAAATCTGGACTTAGATATGACAAGCAGAGGAGTGAAAAAGTGAAAGGAAAAGGGTCTGCTGAAAACCCTATTGTCTTTGTTAAAGCAAAGCAGAGAGAACCACATGTTGAGAGGGTTCCCAAGGACAAGACTAACAAAGAAGGATTTAGTACAGTTAACCAAAATAGACACAAAAGGCAAGGGTACAATTCTATACAAAGAGAGAGCTTCAGAGGATACTATTATGGGTGTAATGGATATGGACATAGAATTACAGAGTGCAGAAGACAAGCTAGACCACTAGTATTTACAAGCAACAACAGATTTGCTCCTCTAGTTGATGAAAGAATTGAATGCTACATATGTCAGGAATTTGGCCATATAGCCAGAAATTGTCAAACAATCCTTCCATCTTAAAGGCAACCTAGAAGGAAGGTAAAAAGAAATCTTTCTAGGAGACAAGCTCAGAGAAAGGAAAGAGTTGTAGAAGAAGAGGCTACACAACCTATCACAGTGAAGGAAAAGGCAGTGTGGGTTGAGAAAATTCAAAGAAAAGGTGACAAGTCATTGATAGTTTAAGCAGCTCTCAAGAAAAATGGCAAGTCATCTCCATGGATTCTTGACAGTGGGTGCTCTACTCACATAACTGTGACAAGGAGAAGTTTCTTAATCTAAATGCTGAAGAAGGAGGATCAGTAAGATTTGAAAACAATGATGGTGCTAGAGTTGAAAGAAGGGGATCAGTCAGCATTAACAGTGGAAAAATCAAATCCCATAATGTATTGTATGTTAATGGACTGAAGCATAATCTACTGAGTATAAGTCACATTTGTAACCAAGGAAATGAGATCACCTTCAACAAAGATGGTTGTGTTATCAACAAGATTGGAACAAAGAAAGTTGTGGCTCTAGGAGCTAGAACAGTGGGAAACTTATATATTCTATCAGAGGTCAACAACGGATGCCTGATGAGTCAAGATGATGAGAACTGGCTGTGGTACAGAAGGTTGGGACACATCAATTTCAAGAATCTTGCAAAGATTAGTAGACGGGAAGCAGTGAGAGATCTTCTTATTATGAAGGTTCCTGAAAACCATGTCTGTGGGCCATGTCAGAAGGGAAAGCAAGCTAGAGCTACATACAAATCCAAAGAATTTTATTCAAGCAAGCCACTAGACTTAATAGATACAGATTTATGTGGGCCCATGAGGACTCAAGCCATTGGAGGAGAAAGGTACTTCATCTTGTTCATTGATGAGTATTTTAGGATGACTTGGGTCATGTTCCTTAAAGACAAGACTGAAGCCTTGGATCGGTTCAAGACATTCAAGAAAAGAGTTGAGAATGAAACTGGCAATACAATCAAATGTCTTAGATCAAATCAAGGAAGGAATTTACAAGGAATGAATTATCTAAATTCTACAATGAAAGTGGAATTAGAATTCAACATTCAGCAGCTAGAACTCCCCAACAAAATGGGGTAGTTGAGAGAAAGAACAAAACAGTGTAAGAAATGGCAAGAACAATGCTTTCAGAAAATAATATTGCTAAACATTTTTGGAGAGAAGGTATCTACACAGCAGTCCACATCACCAACAGATGCATGTTGAGACCACATGAGAACAAGACACCTTATGAGCTATGGTTGGGAGAAAAGCTACAGCAAGGTACTTCAAGGTTTTTGGTTCAAAATGCTACATCAAAAGGAAGGAAGAAAACCTTGGCAAGTTTGATGATGGAGTAGATGAAGGTATCTTTTTGGGATACTCATTCAAGAGCAAGGCTTACAGGTGCTACGACAAAAGACTAGGAAAATTTGTTGAAAGTTCTGATGTCAGAGTTGATGATCAATTACCTCACTCCAAGATAGTTGAGCCAGAAAGTCTAGTGTTTGAAGAACTTGAAGATGATGAGACAGTGACAGTTGAAAAGGACAGCAATCAGAAACAGAATCTGAAGTACAGGAAACTACTACTGAGTTAAAAAAGGATGGCAGACCAAAAGTCAATAAGTGGTTAAGGATTCATCCAAATCATGAAGTGATTGGAGATCCCAATGCAGGAATGCAAACTAGGAAAATGAAAACAACTACTTTCTCTTTATTGTCAAAAGTGGAACCCAAGTCTGTATATGAAGCAGGCAAGGATGAAAACTAGATGAAGGTGAATGAAGAACTTGATCAGATTGAGAAGAACAATACATGGGAGTTAGTTCCAAGGCCAACAAACAAGAATGTCATTAGCACAAAATGGGTCTTCAGGAACAAGTTGAATGAAGATGGATAGGTTGTCAGAAATAAGGCCAGACTGGTATGTAAAGGCTATGCCCAAGTGGAAGGGATTGACTTTGATGAGACTTTTGCTCTTGTGGCAAGACTTGAGTCCATCAGGATGTTTTTGGCATCAATAGTGCACAGAGGGTTCAAGGTGTACCAAATGGATGTTAAATCTGCATTCTTAAATGGTAATCTTGAAGAAGAGGTGTATATTGAACAACCTGAGGGTTACCAGTTCAATGACGATGGAGATATGGTGTACAGATTGAAAAAGACACTTTATGGCTTGAAGCAAGCTCCAAGGGCTTGGTATGCAAGATTAGACACTTATCTACTTCAGTTGGGTCTGCAAAGGGGAGTAGTGGATAGTAATTTATATGTTATGATAGAAGACATCAGTCAATTGGTGGTTGTTGTTTATGCAGATGACATCATTTTTGGAGGACACTGTGAGAAGCTATGCAAAAAGTTTGCTGAGAAGATGAGGACAGAATTTGAGATGTCTATGTTAGGGGAGTTGTCTTATTTTTTGGGTTTGCAAGTTCAACAGAAGCAGAATGGTATTTTTATTTCTCAAGTGAAATACACTAAAGAGATGTTGAAAAAGTTTATGATGGAAGACAACAAATTGGTGGGGACACCAATGATAGTGAACTGTAAGTTGAGTTCAAATGATGACTCTCCAACTGTTGATCAGACTCTCTACAAATCAATGATTCGAAGCCTATTGTATTTGACAGCTTCAAGACCTGATATTCTACAAGCAGTGTGCTTGGTGGCCAGATTTTAGGCTTGACCAAAGGAGACTCACTTAATGGCAGTGAAGAGAATACTCAAGTATTTAAAAGGCACTATAGATTATGGAATGTGATATCCCAAGACTGGAAGGTTCACATTGACAGTATTTTCAGATGCAGACTGGGCTGGTAGCATTGATGACATAAAAAGCACTAGTGGTGGTGCATTTTTTTTGGGGAAGAGCCTAATAGCATGGTACAACAAGAAATAGGAGTCTGTTTTCTTATCTATAGCAAAGGCAGAGTACATAGTAGCAGCAGCTACATGCACTCAGGTAATTTGGATGAAAAGACAAATGTTAAATTTCAGTGTTACTTGTGAAGAGCCAGTGGTCATTAAATGTGACAACTTGAGTGCAATAAACATCTCTAAGAATCCTATGCAGCACTCCAGAACTAAGCACATTGATATTAGATATCATTATTTAAAGGAGAATTTATTTAAAGGGGAAGTGAAACTGGACTTCATTCCTACTGCAGACCAGGTGGTAGACATCTTCACCAAGGCACTTCCAAAGGAGACATTTGAGAGACTCAGAGACCAGCTAGGAGTGGTGACTCTTGGCACATTGTAGATGGCACATGTGTAGAGGGAGTTGATGGCTACATAGCATCCCATTTCATCTATAGGATTGGAAAAATGTGGTGGGCACTCCTATAGGTGAGTCTATGCAGGGGGAGTTTGGATGAAAGGGGCGCATTTCTCATGTTTATATGCCCTTTGGGCTTGTTGTCAAAGGGGGAGAAAGGCAGTGGCAATGTTACAGCCATGCAGTGTTACAGTGAGCAGATATTTTGTGTGGATTGCCAACAATTCCAAAAGGGGAGATTGTTAGAACCTTGGGCATATTGAGCAGTTATGAGCTTATGAGCAGTATAGAGTGTGTTGTTATTATTGGCAAACTTGGTCGAGTGATATGAAGGAGAGAGATTGTCTGCAAGCAGTGTAAAAAATTAGTAGTCAAAGTGGACAATCAACAAGCTCCTTGTATGGTTGAAGACCAGAAATATGACAGAGAATGAAGAGAGAGAGAATGTAGCGAGAGAATGTATAAAGAGAAGGAGGATAGAGAGTGAGAATGTAGAGAGAGAAAGATGAGAGAGTGTGGGACTAGGTGGGTCCCACCTGAGGTGGCCAGCCACCTAGGCAGCCTAGCCAGCACACAGGCCAAGCCATGCCCTACCCAGTAGCACAGCACAGCACAACACAGCAGGTAGCCGCGTGCACAGCACCCACGTGCCATGCCATAAGTCAGCAGCAGCAGCGCAGCCAGCTCCTCGCAGGCTCGCAAGGTTCACAGGCCCGCATGCCCATAAGGCCAGCCACCTACGTGCCTCGCAAGCCCCCGCATGTGCATCAGGGGTATTTTGTTCAAAAGAAATTATGTGATGATTCCAAATAAAAGACCAGAGAAGAACCACGAAGGTCCGATCCCTATCCGAGGATCAGAGAAACGGCGGGATTCAATGTTCTTCGAACGTTCTGTCAAGATGCTTGCGCGAGCTTTTTTATTGGCTGAATGCAGTTTATTAAAGTGGTTCGCGTCAAACAAAAGTGGATCCTTGATTCAGTGTGGCGTCTCTATGGTGCATCGGTGGTACAGATCCTAATCACATGGCTAGAATCACTCCCGACATCGCTTGATGCGTTTTGGATAATCGAAAGGCCCAGAGAAGTTCCCGCCTTTTACTGACAAATCTGACGGCCGATTTTACATGATTCCTTTTTTACCAATCAATGGGAGATAGATGCGTCTAAGCGGTCAGTAAAGGCGACGTTCAAGTATGGCGCGGCGCACCGAATCAGACCCCAAGTTTCCATTTAATCTAATCTTGGTGGTCAATCTTCTGATGGCCATATCTTAGCCGTCCGAACTCGGATTGGGGTGATTCAAAGTCCCCTGAACTCCATTTTCAAAGCTCTACCTGTCGCAGCCAGTTGAGAGAAATTCTAGAAAGGAAAAAGTGTGATTTTTTGTTGAAAACCTTTGTATGGAGCACTTTGGAGATGTTCTTTGATCTCTACCTATCTTTATTCTTCATCTATGCCTTACTGGAGCTAGGCAGAGGTAGTGTGAGAGTGTTTTGAGAATCTAGTGAAGTTAGAGTTGTGAAAAAGCATTGGGAGAATGTCGAACTCCCATTTTTAGTAAAGAAGCTCACCCACCACCTTTAAAGTAGTAGAAAAGCCTGCTTGGTAAACTCTACACATGTCGTGATCACGCTGGGAAGGTAATCACGCGCACAGACCCTATGTTGTAGTATTTGTGATGTCTGGGAAGGGTTTGTAATCAATTCATTAATTATTCTCTGTAACCTATCAAGTAGGGGCTTGACAGGATTGGGATTGTTGCTTGGATTCCAAGTTGTTGCTTGGAATGTATTTGTGTTGTAGCACTTGAGCTGTAGTAGTTGCAAAATCATCTTGAGTAGTGTATTGGGTATAATACGAAACCTTATTTAGGGTATTATCCCGTGGAGTAGCCATCACAGCGTGTGATAGGTGACATACTGTGTTGTGGATGTGATTGTGTGTGTTGTACATTTGAAGTGCGTGGGTTACAGGTCTGGGTGTACACACTTGGTAGGCCAAGCCTCTAGTATGGATACCTATAGGTATGTGGCATGGTGTGTTACACGAAATGTATTAACGTGTTAACAGGGAAAATGTGTAAATGACCACCCCAGTCAGCTCTTGGCAGCATAGTGTGGTTGGTCTGGATAGTGTACACAGTTGTAGGAAAGTTTTTAGTGATCACTGATTCACCCCCCCTCTTAGTGTCAACCTTGGAATCACAAACTTGATAAAACATCTATGTAGACCAACTCGTCCCCAGAGGGGGGGGGCTTTGAATAAAGGGGGGGGGGGGGGGGGGGGTTGGGTTTTTTTTTTTTAAATTATTGTTGGGGTGTTTTAAAAAAAAAAAAAAAGGAGGGCTGGGGTGGGGGGGGGGAAAATTTTTTTGTTTGGGTTTGGTTTGGGGGTTTTTGGTGGGTGGGTGGGGAATTGGGGAGCGAGGGGGGGGGGGGGGGGGTGGCGAAAGGGGGGAACCTGGGGCCCAAGCCGGATTCCATCCAATAACGCTTTATATTTTACCGCATTGGTTTTCGTCTCGAACTCAAATCTAGGGGTGACTTGAATTTTTAAGTCTTCAAGACTGGTTAGAATAACTCCTACCCCTGACTGTTGAGGATTTGAGGATCCATCCACATGTAGGATCCACTTTGGTGATGGTGAACCCTTTACGTTCTTCTTAGGCTGCTCCCCCTATTCTGTTTCCAAACTTTTATCGATTTTTGAGATATCGTAAGGAGCCATTTCAAATATGAAGTTGGCTAAAGCTTAAACTATAATAATTGTTCTCGGTTGGTAATTTATTTCAAACTCGTCGAATTCAACTGCCCATTCACTAGCCAACCTAAAATATCTAGTCGTGCTAGAATCTTCTTTAGTGGCTTGTCGGTAGCACTATTATCGTATGAACTTGAGGTTTTGAGCTGCCATCACCAAGGATAGAGTCGATTTTTCAACATGTTTATACCTAGTTTCTACATCAAGTAAAACTTTACTGACGTAATAGATTGGCCACTAGGTTTTCTCCTCTTCTTTGATTAAAACTACACTGATGTAATAGATTGGTCACTGGGCACGGTCAAAATCAGAGGAGTTGACATGTACTTCTTCAACTCATCGAAGGCTTGCTGGTACTCTTTGGTCAAATTAAATTTTTTTGCCTCCTTCAAAGTCTTGAAGAATGGGAGGCATCGGACCACAAATCTTGACATAAATCATCCAAGAGCTACAACTCCGCCAGTAAGCTCTTGTATTTACTTAGGCTTTGTTGGGGACAACATGTTCAGTATGGCCTCGGTCATTGTTGGATTGGCTTCAATTCCTCATTGGGAGACCATAAAATTGGAGAATTTGCCAAAAAAAAAATACTCCAAAGGCTCACTTTGTTGGATTTAACTTTATTTGATGACCTCGGAGGACTTCCAATACTTCTTTCAAGTCGTCTAGATGACTTGAACTCTTCTTGCTCTTGATTAAGAAGTCGTCTACATAAACTTCTATATTTTTACTGATCTAGTTCTCAAAAACCTTATTTATCAGCCATTGATATGTTGCCCCGCATCTTCAAGCCAAAGGGCATTACGGAATAGTAGTATAGCTCATTTTTTGTTATAAAGGATGTACTCTCCTCATCAGGCTAGTGCAACTTGATCTGATTGTAGCCTAAGTATGCATCCATAAAGGTTAACATTTCATGACCTGCCGTTGCATCGATCAAATTATTTATTCGAGGGAGAGGTTAGTATTCTTTAGGTTAGACTTTGTTTAAGTTGGTAAAGTCAAACATATGCACCATTTTCAATTGGATTTTGGCACCATCTTCCATTGGATTTTGGTACCATCACAACATTTGATACCCATTGTGGGTATTTGACTTCCCAAACGAACCCTACCACTAGGAGTTTGTCAACTTCTTGCTTAATGATGACTTCACGTCCAAGAGAAAATTTTCTTTTTTTTTTTGTTGTACAGGCTTGAATCTCTTGTCCATTGTGAGCTTATGCTCCATCAGATTTCTTGAGATGCCCGGTATGTCTGATACTGACCATGCAAAGACATCTAGGTTGGCATTGAGGAAGTTAATTAAATCTTCCCAATGTTTACCCTGAACAGATGATCCAATTTAGAAATATCTCTAATGTGAATCCTCTGAGATGGGGACTTGGATGAGTTCTTCCAAAACAGTCCCACGGTCTTATGTTAATTCATCTCTAAAGTCTTCAATCATTATACTCTGAGTTAGAAGCTTGTTCTTGCTGGCTTCCAAGTCGATTACATAGCAGTGCCAAGATAGCTTTTGATTTACTTTACATCTTATTTCCCCAAATTCAGTGGGGAACTTCATGACAAGATAGAAAGTCGAAACACAGGTCCATAGAGAATTATGGCATGGCTGACATAAGATGAGATTATGACTTAATGGTATGTCAACCACCAAGTAGGTGACAGAAATCATCCTTTTGCATGGCTATGTTCCAACTCGTGTGTTGATGAGGGCATATTCAAAGGTACACGTAGAAAGGGCACTCGCATGAAACGTCATGCTCGTCCTCTCCTGCCTGCACACCCAAAGCAGCAGCACCACCATACGCCAGAGCGTTCATATAGTCATCCACCATGTAACCTGCATCAACATCTAAAAACAATGTATATACAAAGGGTGAACTCACAACTTAGCTCAGTAAGACAATCAGACAGTTTCATAATATTATGCATGAGTAACAATCATTTTATGCTGTGGTCTGGTTTAAGTTTATAATGTGCTATAGAAAGGTTTGGTGGCCCCCGCACCTCTATACACGAGTGTGTGGCACCGCATAGTAGATCACACCACCACCGGCCCACATGCACCCTTCATGGAATAGAGATAGAGCTAAGGTATCCCCGTACCTCCCCTGATACCCTACCCATACCAGTACCTAAGCCCCTACTGGCCGGGGCTCGCAACTAACCAATCCTATATGTCATCAATGTAGGCTCTATCCCAGCACAGCCGTCTATGGCATAGAGATAGAGCTAAGGTATCCTCGTACCTCCCCTGATACCCTATCCGCAACTAACACTCTATGATAGAACAATACGCAGGTAGATCCTATCCCAACATAACTCACTATGGCATAGAGATAGAGCTAAAGCATCATGGACAAGCCAACGTCGGCATCAGAGACCACAGTGCCACATAACCATGGCCAGGCCAACATCAACATCGGAGACCACCGTACCACGACCTTATCCTGATACCCTACCCGTACCAAGCATGTTGAAATAGAACACTACAAAAGTGCCAGTGTGAGGAATGATCCCAGGCCCCATGCCCCACTCCACACACCAACGAAAACAATCACATGCCTAACAATCACATCCTATTATGCATGAACAATAATAATAATTGAAAGTAAAGGATGGCATGTGAATATGCACAAACATCACATCATATATATTCAGGTTATTAACAATGATTTACTGTCCATTAATTATTAGGGTTTAGGTCAGATTCCCTTACCTGATGCTCGTTTGATAGCTTGCTCCACGTCGCAAGATCCAAATGTGTTATCACAAAGTCCTACATAATATTAGGGTTTCATTAGAATAGTTTCTTGGGGTTTCACGTTGGTCGAAAAACCAATGAGATTTCAAGAATACACTCACAGAGCTGACCGGTGGCATGTACCCGTCGCAGCTCTGTGGGGAAATCTGGCGACCGGTATGATCAGCCGGTCCCCACAGACCAGCCCCCCCGGAAGGTACCGGTGGCAACAAACTGATCGCACAGGGTGTAACCGGTATAATCGACCGGTATGTCTCCGAAAGACCATACTTTGGGTTTTTCGACTGCCATCGATCATTCTCCATGGTTTCCAAGGTTTCTCCTATCCATTCTAAGTCTGAGCTTTGAGTTAGAGTTATCTCCAACTCATTCAAGTCTAGTTTCGACGAATATCATCCTAGAACTCGAATCTAGGATTTGACGGCAAATTAGGTTTAATGGCCAATTAAGATTTTAGATCAATACCTGTTTTACATGGTATTGATCCACCCATACAACTATCCTAGAGTCATAGAGTAAGAAGAATGATTAAAACACTTACCGTCGACTAGCGTAAGGTGAGCGTCGTCGAACGGCAATGGCGGCACTTCCTTCTTCTTCCTAGCTCCTTCTCCTTCTCCCACCTCATTCTCTTCTCTAGGGTTTGTGAGAGATGATGGAAAGGATTTGAGAAGGTTTAGAGGTGTTTATATAGGCTAGGATTAGGGTTTAGTAACCCTATTAGGATTAGGAAGGTTCAGGTATTAGGGTTTAGGAAAGTGGGACCCGCAGAGATCCAATTCCGGATCTCCGTAGTCAACTGCACAGAGTTGACCGGTCGACCGGTACCAAGACCGGTACCATCGATCGGTCAACATAAAATGACACTTATTTGACCGTCTTTGATCCAATTTCGTACATGTTTGTCATCCGTTCTTCTCGTCTGGCCTGGTGATGATCGGAAGACCTGCTACGACATGAAATCAAGGTTTAGACCAGGTTTATGGAGTGCGGGTCTTACACTACCTACGACCCTACAGTTTCTGTTAGTCTAAATTTAACAGAATTAATTCTAATTAAAATCTATTGACTTGTTAGGTCTTTCTATTGATTTAAAAGTGATTCATAAAGCTTGAACGAGGATCTACACTCAATTAAAGGTGAGGGAACAAGACCTAAACTAATTGGCTAATAATAAACTATTTTTGTTTATTGAGTCCAATACCATGAATGATTCTATATTTGTATGATTGTAATGTGCATATCACATGTCATCTACTATTCATGTTATTACTGTTCATGCATATTTAATTCTGTTTATTTATAACATGATGATGATGATGATGCTAGGAATATGCATGTGAATGTATGTGTGTGGTTAGTGTACTTGATGCGAGTGGAGCATCAGGGGGAGGACGTGACACTGTGGTTCATCCTGGTCACCAGACTCTAGCTCTATCTCTACTCAAGTCTTGTCCACTAACATCGTCGTATCACCATTACCTTAACAGAACTATTACGTCGTAGGGCATCAGGGGAGGTAGTCTCGGACCGTATAGTCTCTGACTCTATCGGGGGGCCTTAGCTCTATCTCTATGGACGTATTGAGGGATGCTGGGGTGAGGTCTTGGATACACTGTTTGACATTAGGATTGGTTAGTTGTGAGCCCAGTTTGTAAGCCCTCGCCAACAGGGGCTTACGTGTTGGTATGGGTAGAGCATCAGGGGAAGTGTGATGCGGTACGGTCCTAAACACTTTAGCTCTATCTCTATTCCATGGTGGGTGCATGTGGGGGCGACAATGGTGTTTGATCCATTGGGTGGTTCCATACATTCGTGTATAGAGGTGCGGCGGCCATCTATCCTTTCTATTACACATTGTAAACTTATGAACCAGACCAAAGATATGAATTGAATGCATGCATATGTTAGTTGCATTGTTTTGTTTGCTCACTGAGCCGTGATGTGTGCTCACCCTTTTTAAATTCAAATATTTTTAGTTGATGATGCAAGTACGACAGTGGAAGATTATATGAATGCTCCAACATATGGGCATGCGGCGGCAATGGAGGCAGAAGTGATGATGGAGTCTCATGATTCATCATGCGAGTACAACTCCTGTGTTTTTTATTAGATTTGGTTTAAGTTATACAGACAATGTAATTGATTTAATTATTTTAATTTATGTCTTAGTCCTTTTGGGAGATAATTGGATAATTTATTTACTTTACAGCTAGACTCTCAGTTCATTTAATATTAAAGACTTGCGCTATCGTGTATTTATTCTGATTTTTTATTGTGGATGTGTATGGTTTAAGCAAACGGACACACCCTATTCGAGATCCTGGTTGAACCGTTGATTTATTAGCGGTTCATCAATTCTGAATAGTGCGGAATCGGGGTATGATAATAAGTTTCCAATATCTTCTCAAAGATTGATCTTAGGTTAGGGTATCACCAACTCAAGACCAAGGAGAAGGACATTCCCAAGACGGCTTTTAAGACAAGGTATGAGCACTACGAGTTCCTTGTAATGTCATTTGGACTGACCAATACACCTGCATCATTTATGGAACTGATGAATCGAGTATTCCATGACATGCTGGACACATTTGTCATCACATTAAATGATGACATATTGGTTTACACCAAGGACAAAGAGACACACAATGCACTTGAGAGTGGCCTTACTGCAGCTAAGAAGAGAGAAGCTCTATGCAAAATTCAAGAAGTGTGAATTTTGGTTGGATGAAGTGGCCTTCTTGGGTCACGTGGTATCTGCAGAAGGAATCAAAATGGATCCAAGCAAGATAGCAGTCATAGTAGGATGGGAAGCACCAAAGACAGTTACTGAAATTCGTAGCTTCTTGGGCCTAGCCGGATATTATAGAAGATTTGTAGATGATTACTCTAGAATTGTTGTACCACTCACTAAGCTGTAGACAGATAAATGTGAAGAATGTTTCAAGACTCTAAAGTCAAAGTTGGTCTCTGCACCCATATATTCCAGCACTAGGGTTGCCATTCACCTTATACATAGATGCCTCTGGTCTGGGGCTAGGGTGTGTGCTAATGCAGGGAGATCATGTCGTAGCCTATGCTTTAAGACAATTGAAGGAGCATGAGAAGAAATACCCTAAGCACGACTTAGAGTCGGCTGCAGTAATCCATGCAATTAAGAATTGGAGACACTACCTGTATGGAGAAAAGTTTCAGATCAAGTCTGACCATAAAAGCTTGACATATCTCTTTACATAAAAGGACTTGAACATGAGACGGAGGAGGTGGTTAGAGTTGTTAAAATACTATGACTGTGACATCCAGTACCACCCCGACAAAGAAAATGTGGTAGCAGATGCTCTGAGTAGAAAGTGGATGCAGAAATCTAAAGCAGGAACTAGTACAAATGCTACATTATGTACTATAGCTTCTGGCTCGATAGAGAATGAAGAACAACTCATCCTAGAGTCAGTAGAAGATCCGGTGGAGCAAGACTTGATTCATAAGCTTACCCTTATGTTCGTAGCATTGAAGATTTTACCTAACCTGATAAAGGAGGTGAAAGCAGTAGTCCTACAAGACCCACACCTCAGGACAGTGTAAGAGGATTTGGAAAGGGTAGCACCAATCCTGACTTCACATTGGATGCAGATAAGGTGCTCAGGTATTGTTGACGTTTATGCATACTTGAGAGTGAGAATTCATTCATCGGAGATTGAATTATGACCGAAGCCCACTATACCCCATATTTGGTACATTCGGGAAGCACTAAAATGTTCGGTGACATAAGGAGACTGTACTGGTGGACGGGTATGAAAGCAGATGTGGCTCGATTTGTCTTCCAATGTCTGAGCTGCCAACAAGTGAAAGTGAAGAGACAGAGACCCATAGGTTTATTATAGCCATTGCCTGAACCAGCATAGAAATTGGATTGTATTATCATGGACTTCGTCACTAAACTGCCTATGACTCCAAGGTCAGTGAATGCAGTTTGGGTAATTGTAGATCGCCTCACCAAGACAGCATGCTTTATCCCTATTAGACCGCAATACACCATGGACAGGTTGGCAAAGTTATATGTGGATAACATAGTCAGACTTTACGGCATACCAGAAAACATAGTGTCTGACAGAGATCCACGCTTCACATCTAAATTCTAAGATGGACTATAAAAGGCTATGGGAACAAAATTGAAGTTCAGTACGGCCTTTCATCCTCATACAGATGGCCAACCAGAGAGAACCATCCAGATCTTAAAAGACATGCTTCGAGCTTGTGCTATATACTTCAAAGAAGCTTGAGATGAGAAGTTGTCACTCATCGAGTTCGTCTACAACAATAGCTATCAAGCTACGATCCAGATGGCTCCCTATGAGACCTTGTATGGTAAGAAATGTTGGACACCATTGTTATGGAATGAGGTCAGAGAAAGATGGATTATAGGACCTCAATTTTTCGAGAAAACTTGTAGAGTAGTGGACCAGATCAAAGAAAGAGTGAAGACAGCTCAAGTGCGTCAGAAACACTATGTTGATAATATACATCGAAATCTCAAATTCACTGTTGGTGATAAGGTATTCTTGAAGATATCACCTGTCAGAGGTTTGAAGCAGTTTGGTAAGAAAGGGAAACCATATGAGATCCTGTCCCGCTGTGGCAACGCGGCCTATCAGCTCGCTTTGCCACCAGCAATGTCAAGTGTTCACAATGTGTTCCACTTATCTTTACTGAAGAAGTACGTGAGAGACCCCTCGCACATTCTAGTTACCGATCCTCCAGATTTGACAGAAGACCTGACCTTCGAGGTGGGACCAGTCAAGCTCATCAGTTGAAAGGTACAGTAACATCGGAAGCATAATATTCACTACGTCAAAGTAGTATAGAAGAGCCATGACATGGAAGAAATCACTTGGAAGGAGGAGAACACCATGCGACAAGAATACCCTCATCTTTTTTACTCCTAAAGTACGTACAAATTTTGAGGACGAAATTTATTTTAAGGGTGGGGGAAATTGTGAGACCTACATGTAAATTTCGGGGACAAAATTTTTTTTAAGGGTGGTGAAGTTGTAAGACCCGCACTCCGAAAACTCGGTCTAACCTATGTTTTGCGTCGTGATAGGTCTTTCAATCATAATCGAACCAAAAGATGAGGCTGGATAACGAACCATATAATTCAGGTATGAGAAATGGGCATTTTTAGACCAATTTATGCATACCGGTCTAACATACCGATTGGATTCTGAGTTAGACTGGTATGACTGCTCGAGTGATGACGGAGTCTAGTGGGTCCCACACTCCAAATCCAAATCTTAGAGATCTTTTAGATGTAGGATACCTTCCTAGAATGGTCTCCTACTCTATAAATACATCTTCCCTCCTCCTTAGATCCTTTCCAATGAATCTCAAACCCTAGAGTTGTCTGTAAAGAGATTTGAGAAGGAGCAAAGAGGAAGGAAGCTAATTGAGAAGGGATTTCCATTAGGAGGAGAGCACCACCATTCAACAAACACCTGTAAGTGTCCTACCTCTGTAGGAAGGCTTGGGTTACAGATCAAAGCCGTGAAATGATGTATCGATCCAAAACCCTAGAACTGTAAAACCCTAGTTCTCATTGAGACCCATTCTAAAAAGGATGGGAATATTGTTTTACGATGTTAAATGATAAATAATCTAAACCTAAGTGACCTAATATGTATCTTTACCCTAGAATGGTTTAGGGGGAACCCCCGAAACCAAGCCGAGGATTGACGAAAAAGGGAGGTCAGAGATTGGACTCTCGAACCCATACCGTCGGGTATACCGATTAAACTGAAGGTCCTACGGTATGCCCAGGAACTATATACTGCAGGGACATATCAGCTGGACTGAAGGTCCTGCGGTATGCCCTGGTGGTATATACTGCAGGGACATACCAATTGGACTTTGAGTTAGACCGGTATGTCTGTCCGAGGGTGATTGTTGGCCAGACTTGGTTCTGACCAACTTAAACCTTGTAAACCTAATTATAATTAATAAATAATATCTATCGTGTACGACTTGTGGACGGCATGAGTGGACTCTGTGACACAGAGCAGACTTGCAATCATGCGTCAAGTAAGGGACAAGACCCCAAACCTTAATTAATAATGGACAGTAAATCTTTGCTTCTATAATTTGTTTTTTTGTTTCCTGTGCATTTTACATGTTATCTTGTATTTAATTTTATTATCTGTTCATGCATATCCGTATGCTAAGAATGTTGTTATTTAGTCATGTGAATGTTTTCGTTAGTGCATGGAATGTGAAGGGGAGTGTACCCCTAGATATATCCTCACATTGACACATTTTCTTATCGCTGCCTACCTTAGCGAGCTTAGTAAGAGTCGGGTATCAGGGGGAGGACGTGGGATTGTGACTCCGCCAACCCACCAGAATCGAGCCTTATCTCTATGTCGTAGGGAGCTATGCTGGGGTAGGACAATAAATACTATGATGGCATATAGGACTAATTAAAAATGGAACCTACTTGCAAGCCCTTGCCAATAATGGTGTAGGTATTGGTACGGTGTAAGGTATCAGGGGGAGGATGTGGGATTGTGGCGTTGTCTACCACCAGACTCTAGCTCTAGCTCTATATCGGAGCGAGTGATGCAGGACAGCAGCAGTAATGTGGATCGATGTCTGACTGTTGGGTGTGCTCACACTCTCGTGCATGGAGGTACAGTGGCCGCCAAACCTTACCATAGCACTTTGCAAGTTATACCTGACCCAATGTAATGTTATCTCATGCATTTTGTTTGTTGCATGGTTTTGTGCTTTACTGAGCTAAGTTGTGAGCTCACCCGAATATATATTCTCTTTTCAGATGTTGATGCTGGTTATTCTGTGAAAGATTTTATGGTTGTCCCAGCTTACGGGACAATAGCTGCAATGGATGCTCACGCAGTGGAAGACGAGCATGATACCTCATGCGAGTGTTCCTTCTGCGTGTTTCTTTAGGGTTATTTATTTATTCTTTTCAGTTGGTTATAAACAATGTATTAAATTTATTTAATCACATTGTGGTTGATTGAAATAATTTGGATAATTATTTATTTACCATTAGAAGAATCAGTTCACTTATTTATTAATTTTGTTGTTATTTATTATTCTCTTATTGTGGTTAGTTTGCATAGTTGGTTTGTTGACACGATCTATTGAGATTTTGGTATGAGCTGTGGTTAGAGACGGTTCACTCATACTTCTGGTTCAATTGAAATTGAGATGTGACAGAGGATCCATTTTTTTCAAAATTGCTTTTTTTTTTTTTTTTTAACCTGATGCTGTTTTGGAATTTTGTTCCTAATATGAGCTTGACTTTGTTGTTGGGATTTAGTTTTTCTCTTTCCCTCTGTTTGGTTTTTTATTCTATTTGTATCAAGTTTTATAGGGTTCTATTTATTGCATTTTGTTTGAGCACAGAGATTGTTTGATAAGTAGGGCAATAGTGAAATGAAAAAAAATTCATTTTTCACTACGGTTATTGCACTAGCCGTCATGTAAAATAATACTTTTACATGATAGAATTACAAATACCGTCGTGAATATACCATCTGTTGGTAAATAATACTTTAAATGACAGAAACATTAAAAGCATCGTGGAAATTGATCTTTCACGATGGTATGTGCCCATCGCCAAAATATACTTTTATACAATGGAAATCTAAATACCGTCGTGAAAATGATCACGACAGTATACAGTCCGTCGTAGAATATTACTTTATATGATGGAAATATGAATATGGTTGTGGAAGATATTATCACCGACCCCTTGAGGTTTTCATTGTGCATTGTGTGCGATAACATTCTAGTCTACGGAACAACGACTAATAATGTTCTGTTAAGGGAATTTTAGGCGACAGGAAAATATTTTTAGCAACGGAAAATCTCCATCGTAGAAAATCAGAATTGTTTTTGCTAATTTCATTGGCTTTATTTATTTATTTATTTATTTATTTTTTTTTCTTGGGAAGGATTGCTTGCTGATGGTAATACTAAAGATGGGATCCCTTCCAAGGTTAATTTGTATTGTCTTACTCTTTAAATAAATTCGTTGTTGACTTTTAACCAAAAGAAAAAAAAATGTATAAGATGAACATATCATATCTAAGGTCTGTGTCCGAAAATTAATCATTACCAAAAAAAAAAGTGTCCGAAAATTAATAAGATTTTTTTTAATACTTGAAAATTAATAAGATATTCGTTTAGAATGCAACAAATTGAAACTGTAATTAAAACAAGGGATTTTCTTATCAAATAGTTTGGAATCTTACATTTTTATCCACTTAATACAATACTTCTATTTTTCATGTGTCCATTCGAAATAGGTGTGACACAATGATAATTCTCGAATGATAATGATAAATCATTCTAAAAAAATTTGTGAAAAATCAATTTTATCTTTGATTGAAAAACATTTAAGAATAAAAGAATGGGAGAAGGGAATATTCTTACTGACACTCGAGACAACTGTTGACATCGGCACTCAATGGCACATAACTCAAACATCCATTCCAACTCAAATACCAAAACTCGAACATCCATCCCAACTCAAATATCAATATCATCTTTTGTATTTATAATTCCCATGATGATTCAATGAGTGTACATCAGAAAGAAACGATGTCAAAAAGGCATTGACGCTGCCGGTTGATGTCAAATAGCAAGACCCTTTTAGAACTTATATTCTAAAGACACAAATAAAGACATTATTTGGGATGAAATGGTAATCATTAGCTCTAAAAAAACATATTTCTCTCAAGAAGCCATGAAGAAAGACCTCAGGAGAAAATACAGAAAAAGATCCCACGCTTACTACTATGGGATCCGTCCTTGACATTTCAGCTTCCACATTTCTAAGTCTTAGATTCTCTCTTTTTCTTGACCATTTCGGCCCATCGACGATAAGGCTTCCAGGGAAACCATCTATACCATAAATATATATATTCAAATCGATTGACAAGTTTTATATCTGGAATGTATATGACAATATCTGCATCACCATGGAAAGATCGCGAATTGACATAATCAGATGATCGAATTTCAATGAATGTCAATTCTCAATACTCATTTTAGAATCAGAGATAAATAAACTTACATCTTCTTTTTTTTTCTTTTTGTTAGTAAAATAGAAAAAAAAAATTATTTAATGGAACTTACCTGTGTGGTATGAATGTCTGATTAAAATGTGATTGCATTTGGTTATCAAATTTAGGAACACTTATCCTTGGTAGGGGTAGTAAAGATGAAAAGGTGGTGAAACAATTGAAATGCAAAAACTGTTTCTTGTTTGAAACTACAAACCTTCAGTTCGTTTACTCATCTCCTGCATCCAATTGTCTCTCTCAGTTTCTAATACATTAACATACTAGATCCATGTATAGAGAGAACCAGGTGAGACTTGAGAGTGATGCATTATTTGAATCAAAGAGCTCCCAATGACAGTTCATCTGGTATTACTTCAATTCCATCTTAATTAAACCATCAACCTCACACTATGAATTCAAAACCATGTCTTTCATTTTTAGAATATATGTTTGGGTACTGCTCTAGAATTGATTTCAGCAACTTCAGTTTCAAACCCCAATTCTGCTCCGATCACATTCCAGAAACCATTCTAGAGCAGTGTTGTTACCTAACAGTGATCTTACTTTCGAAAATCAAAGGATCATAAAAGGGTGATTCGGTCAGGAATAACGGAATTGGGAGTGTTGTGTAATCAAACGGGGCCTAAAAGTCCTAAACATTCCAATTGGGTATGATTTCCATTTGATGTATTGAGCATTTGACCAGTAATTTGATGTATTGAACATTTGAACTTGATTTTTGGTTAATGATTTCCGTTTGATGTGTTTTCTCTCTTCCCCCTCCCCCCATTTGTTCGGATTACCCTTTTCTTTTTCTTTCTTTCTTTTCTCCTTTTGGTGATTCCTTGTCCTATCAAGATTAGGGAAGAACCCAAAAAATAGCTTACCTATAATACGCGAGCTTGTAACCCCCCCTTAAACCGGCTTTAAGGATCAGAAATTCCTAAATTCTTTAATTATATGAAATTAAGCGCCACAGGAAATCCTTCTCTATACAAGTTCTGGTATGAGGTTTTTGAATAGAACTTCATTTTTTTTTATTTTTTTTTTGGCAAACGAAGAACCCATGCCCATCCTTTGGATGGACCGAATAAATCTAGGGCATGTAAACTCTGGCATCCACATGTACCAGGTCAGTCCAAAGCCCATGAGAATTATCAAGCATTGTGTTGTTGGCCCATGTTCAAAATAAAATTTAGCGAGGAAGCGGGATCTCATGACTCATCTGATTCTATCATACACATATTCGTGGATGAGGAATAAACCCATGCTCTAAGCAAAGTTCTAAATTCAGGTATCGGATATGGTATCAGCCCTATCCAAAACCATATGGATCCAATAGAAAACTTACACACGGACTATACCATATATAATAATATTAAAATAGGATCGGATCGAGGATCCATTCGGTCCAAAACCAATACAAATAGACTGATCCAACCGATCTATACAGATTACTTGGACCATGCTCCAGAGATTGGAACTCACCGGCCAATGAAATTTGCAAAGGCCGGTCCACTAAGTGCCCATTTGATAACCATCTTGCTCTCAATCCCCTAATCTTGGTCGGGAGCAACTTTGGTGTTCCCATGTTTTTGAGAGCAGGATACTATTTGGTAACACTGCTCTGAAATCAATTCCAGAGCATATTGATGGCAAAAACTCATTCGATAAAAACCAATCTGTATTCCAATGTTAATTGAGATTGGAATCCTGTTTCATAAACATTAATCTAGAATCCAAATTTTCATAAAATAATTACAATAAATGTCATTTATATATCTATATATTCATTATCAACTTTTCAAACCCGTCTTACTAACAACTTATTACATTTATTGAAGAAGACCATTTACTTTATGCATGTTGCATAGACAATAAAACATGTCAAACTCAAGACTTATATAGTTAAGAATACAATGATTGCATATATAGGGTATAAAAAGGAACGGTTTAAATACATTTCATGTAGCAGATGTTGGGTTTATGGAACCCCAAACAAAGTAACAAAAACGAAAACAACAAATGTCTCCCAACTCATCATAATGCTTGAAAGAAGCTACCTGAAGCGCTTGCTTAAGAAATTACCTATGGCAAGAGAGAAAATATCTCTACAAATTTATGTCTAATTAGTTCTATGACAACGAAACATCAGAAAATGACTAAAAGGGTAGTGTGGGAAGAAACTAATACTGAAGTCACTTATGAAGTTTTCCTCTAATGTACACACACATCAAGCAAAAGTAAAAACTCACCATCCAACCTAAAATATTTGTTAAAAATCCTCACTTCTAACATAATCAAAGTCAAATGAACAAACTAGGAATATATATGTTGCTAGATAAAACAAGATAATTCAATGAGTCTTGATGGATTTGAACCACCTTCTTTTTAGGAATCCCCAAGCGTTTTACCTATTTGAACTAAAGACTCCCATAAAAGAAAACAACTAAGTAAAAGAGGTTGATGAATTGAACTCAATAAATTATCCCAACAATCCTCATTTTATTTCCATATGCAAAAATCATCACCTTTTCATTGCCAAGATAAACTTGGAAAGGAATAATGAAATAGGCCAGACAAACAAAATTAAGTTTAGAAGCATGGATACAAAACTACACATGCATTAAAGATAAAGGAAAAAAAAAAAAAAAGAGAGCCTAACCCACATCCTATGAACTACTCAAAAACATCAGCGAAAAGCATCTAACAAGTAGACATCTCAGCCCTTAACCATGCTCTCCAAATTTAAACCTACAACAAGCACCAAGACTCCTCAAATTCCATTTGGAAGCAAAAATATGAAAAAGAAAAAAAATAATAATTTCAAGAAACATAAATAGGAGGAAAGAGGGAAAAAGAGTTAGAGGCAAAGGGAAAAAGATCGTCACCAGTTCGTCCAGCCCTGATATATGTATGTGTGTTCTCTAATTCCAGTCCGTTCGATCAAGACTGGACAAATTGGACGGACTGGCGATGATCTCTATCCAGAGGCAAAAGATTACATAAAAGATTTGTGCATAAATAGCAGCTTTTCTCTTGGACTGAATCACAAATTCCCTCAAACTCTTTCCTTATCTTCATTAAACTAACCCACATCTTAATGTAGGAGAGAAAAAAATAAAATAAAAAAATAAAAAAAGCATTCCCTAGATAATGTAAAACTTACTTAAATTAGGATCAGAAAAAAGGTACTCACTAAAAGATCAAAAGTAACATATGATCAGTAGTTTCAATTTCGTAAACAATCCAATGGAAACTCACTAAGAAATTACTAAACAAAGAAATTACTTAAAAAACGCAAGCATGACAAACCAAAATAAATGAACTAAGCAGCTCTAATTTAGAAAAACCTATGACATTTTAGAGGCACTCCTATTTACATAATTTTGATAACTTATTCTTAACTCTCAGAGAGATATATGTAATCTAATTTGGTTTCTAATTGTGTTTCTTGATAAAAACATGAACTGGTTTCCTTCAACCACTTAATCTATCATTGGAATCTTTTACTTGTACTCAGGTGACTATTTTCTTTTTTACAAATATTACTTTTATTGAATAAGCCAAGAAAAATATGTACCCACAGAGGTAATCTTTTTTAACACCACCTAATGAGTTGAAAAAAAGAAAAAAAAAATAAAACCAGAGAAGAAAACAAAATTATTTGATATAATTCAATATATGTATTCTCCTTTTGGCTCATCCCTTAGCAAGCTCACTAATTAATAAAGAGTTGAAAAATCTAGCTCTCCACTGAAATCTGATATTCATAGAGAAAGAAAAGATTAGGAAATTTGGATAAGGTGTTGGTAAATCTAAGGAAGCGCCTCTGTGAAGACATCCAGTGCCTTTGGGCAAAATTATCGGGGAATACTAAAAATAAGTGGGAGTGGATTATAGGAGTGTATCTCGATTTTTAACTCAAGCTACAGTGACGGGATTTTCAATAGCGTTAAGAAGAAACTCTCCAAATCCAATCTTTCTAGTTTTTGAGAACAGTCCAATTCTTTGCAACATAGAATTAAGTCATTTTTACCAAATAGTTAGGGATGTAAACGGATTGAATACACCATTGTCTAAATCCGAATCCGAATCTGTTTACCAACCATTTTATTCAAATTCGATTCAAAATCCGATAGATGAATAAAAACCAAATTCAAATCCAAAATTGAAATTTAAGCGAATATGCACTTAAAATTATATTCGAATACGAAAAATGGAATTAAAATACAAATTGTATGTAAAATATGAGAAGAAAAAAAAAAACCTAGTTTAAAACAAATATATAGCTTACCCAAAGAAAAGAAGAGACGAAACCTGAAATTGCTATATAAACATTAAGGCTATATGCGTCTTAACTTTCTAAAACCTAAGGTTATAAGCGTCTTAACACTAAGCTAAAAGGAGTGGATATAATCCTGACTGTTTGATTGATATCCGTATCCGACCCCTGTTATCGGAATTCAAATCCAGATCCGATTGTTCGAATTTGGATTCCCTTAAACAGATATGAATTCAAACCGAATCTGGATTTTTGACTATCCATTTACATTTTTACAAATAATATATATATATATATATATATATATATATATATATATATATATATATATATATATATTTATTTATTTATTATTATTATTTTTTTTTGGCTAAAGACGAGAATCCAGACCCTTAGCTTGACTAGTTCCAAAACCCATACTGACATTGCAAGAAAAAAAAAAAAAAAAAGAAACACACTTAACACCCTCTCAGAGTGGCCTCAAGACAATTAGAGGAGTGGAAGTCAAAACTTTTCCTTCAGTTTTATGTCCTTGCCTACTTACAAAGAGTATTTCACTCTTACGTTACTCTCAACAAATAAGAATCAATGAGATTTGGAATGGGGAGAATTAGTAAGAGCCGTAAATTATGTACATTAAGTGTAAGAGATTCCATTGAACCTTAACCACCACGCTTACTCTATTAATTTAATTTAATTATTTATAATCAAATCGTGAGTAGTCTAATTAAGTGTAAGAGATTTTTAATTTAAATTTTTTAATTTTTTAAGTGTAAGAAATTGGATAATCTATTTATTGCCGCGACAGTGACGGTCTTTCTGTCACGACTCTGGGACCTCGGGATCTACGGATTCTTTTCCTGCCACCTAAGCGTCTTCGTCTATCTATTACGCGTGTGTAGCACGGCTGTGACCATCTGTGACGTACTGACGTACCGAACTGTGTAAGTCTTTCCGCAAAAGAAACAGAGTTTGTTTTAAGGTGAGGGTATTTTGGTAATCTTCATTGATTATATTGTTTTACACGTTAGAAGAATTTATGAATCGCTCCTTAATCTAAGTTTCCAAAATTAAATTACTCTCGGAGCGTGGGCTCAAAGGCAGGCAGGGTATGTAAAGTTCCACCTCTGTAGTGTGAGAAGCTGAGTTCGATAAAACCGGTAACACTACCACAAAGAGAGAGAGAGAGAGAGAGAGAATTATTTGGGGTTTTCTGCAATCGTCATCTTTAATTTTATTTTGTTTATTGGGTTTTGGAGTTTGAGTTCGGTAGAGAAGGAAGGAGCTGAAAAGAGGGAGAGATTTCTGAGGTTTTGTGGTAGTTTCTCTATTATCTGGTTAGGAGTTTTCAGTTGGGAAGAGGGGAAGGGAGTTGGGTTTTTGAGGTGGGTCTGTTGTTGGATGGGATACAGTTGCAGAAAAGACCGCGGCCATGCGAAAGTCGTTTAAGGATTCCCTAAAAGCACTCGAAGCGGATATTCAGCATGCGAATACTCTGTAATTATTTTTCTGGAGACTTCTTTTTTTTTTTTTTTTTCCCCAATTACGATCTTATTCTCGTTCTAGGGATTTTGATGTTTGTGAATTAATTGTAATTCTTTCCTCTGTTAAATTGGAAGGGGGGAACTACTGCGTCTTGCCTTTGAATGATTAAATTGGGGTCTTTTTTGTTCTCTTTATTAATTATTATTGTGTTTTTGCTTGAGAACTGAAATTATTCATTGGAAACTTGATAAATTGGGAAAGTTGATCTTGTCTTGACTTTAATTATAGATTTTCTGTTCATCTTTTGTCTCAGTAATTCCATTTCCTGCCTAGTTTCCTTCTAAATTCGTGAATCTGATCGATTTGAAAGATTTAATTATCTTATGGTCATTTGGGCTCAAATATGTTTTCTGTTCGCAGAATGTGTTTGTCTGTTATCTTTAGAACTTATGTTGGCTTCTGCTACTAAATCTCTCCCTCTCCTCTGCTTTCGGTTTGTTAATTGTGAGAAATCATGTTTGATTTATCTTTTTTAATGCCTAATTTGTTGATGTTTTTCTTATTGGCTCTTTGTTGTGTGCCTGATGAGGCCCATATAGTGTCCAATATAGTGTATGAACACTTTATTAGCTCTTTGTTGTGTAACTGATGAGGCCCAATATAGTGTTATGAGCACTATATTGGGCCAACCTAGTATGTGATAGGTTAAAGGGCTTGATGATTTAATGCCTTCCATCAGCTCTTGAGCATTTTGGCTTATCTGTCAGGCCTAATGTTCTTTCCATATGTTTCCATGCATTGTACTGCTTCTTGGGCTTCTGAAAAATTATTTTTCTTAGATAGCTGTTGGGTGCCTTTGCATATATGTGATGGATTTATTTGTTCTGCTCCTTTTACCCCTTGATTTTCCCCCTTCTGCCATTTTTATTAGTTTCTGATTCGATAGGTATCTGTTAAATTATGTGCTGCCATTATGATTTTTGGGTTTGGTTTGATACAGGGCTTCGGATTACCCAAGGGAATATGATGGGGCATGCCTTCAAATGAGATTATCTTATAGCCCGTCTGCTCAACTTTTACTTTTTTTAGTTCAATGGACAGATTGTCACCTTGCCGGGTCCCTTGGATTGCTTAGAATACTTATTTACAAGGTAATTCTTTATAAACCATTCATAATTGTTATGTTAGTTCTTATGTTTATCAACATGTTTGAGTCTAGTCTCCCTTGTGTGGCATGGAGTTGACATTGATGTTAGTTCTCAAGTGTTTCAATTTTATTGAGTTTACTCTCCCTTCGGGATTTGTTTCTGATGTTAGGGTCATCTGCTGCAGGCTTATGCTGATGGCAAAACCACTATGTATATTCATGAAAGGAAAGTCAGCTTTAAAGAATTTTATGGTGTGTGGAACTTAGAAGATGAATCTAATTTCTAATTTGTATAGTTCTACGCATTTATTTTCTTTATTAAAATGATTCTTTTTAGACAACTCTTTTGCTTTATTATTACGAGTATATATACATCAATTGAAGTTTGGATTTTTCGTGGACAGCCATAATATTTCCCTCTTTATTGCAACTTCAAAGAGGAATCACTGATGTGGACGATCGGAAACAGAAAGACCTCTGTTCTGCTAAATACAGGAAGAAGGATGAGATGAACAAAGGTAAAATGTCTGAGGTTGATATAGAGAGGGAGGAGGAGTGTGGGATTTGCATGGAGATAAGCAGTAAGGTCGTCTTGCCCAATTGCAACCACGCTTTGTGCATGAAGTGCTATCGGGAATGGTAAGCACCTTGTTATGCTCAATTGATATGTAATTAAGTAATAGTAGTTATATTCTCCTTTCCTTCTACCAGATGCGTGTCTAGGCACTTCAGTTAAAGTTTGGCTCTCCCTGTTGATTTCATTTGTTTTGTTATAAATTTTTGTTTGAAGATCTAAAGAAGAGTAATGAATCCTTATATGCCTGGACACTTACTTTTGAGTACAACATGGTGTACCCAAGTCATACCTTTGCTGCAGTGTGAGAACATTGCATGCATAGATTAGGTCTGGATTTTGCTGTAGAATGTCACTTGAATGGGTTCTACCTCCTGACAGTGGCCATTTCTAGACCATCCTTGAAGTTTAATCGCGATAGATTGTGTCATATTTTTGAAGGTTGAAACTTGGAGTTGCTAATCTAAATATTGAGTACGATCTCATGTGCTGTTTCTTGGATGTTCCAGGCGAGCACGATCTCAGTCGTGCCCCTTCTGTCGGGATAGCCTCAAAAGAGTGAACTCTTGTGACCTTTGGATCTACACTGAGCGCCATGACGTTGCCGACCTTTCGGCAATCTGCAGGGAGAACTTAAAGAGATTGCTCATGTACATAGATAAACTGCCTATAGTTGTTCCTGATCCTGTATTTGCCACCTATGATTCTCACCTCAGGTAAGGTTAAGGGCTTTGATTGTGGACATTGGAAACAATTGTACATAGAAGCCTAGCTGTATATAGTTCTCTTATCTCCCTCTTCCCCTCTCACTGTAAATTCTGATTGTTTTAACAGGCTTCATACAGAAGTATATAATTGTCTGTCTCGCTCTTCCTCTCTCACTGTAAATTTTGATTGTTTATAGGCTTCTTACAGAAGCATGGCTGTCGATAATTGACTCTGTCTCCCTCTTTCTCTCTCACTGTAAATTCTGATTGTTTTAACAGGCCTCATGGTCTAATTTCTTTGTATGGGTCATATTCCTTTGTATGGGTCATTCTAAATAAAATAGATTTTGAGTTTCCTTCTTAGTTCCTAAATGGCTTGGACTGCTTGTGTTAGTTTGCTCATAGTCCATACAGAGTGCTAGTGTGCTGAGCTTGCCTTAGTGTGCTCATAGCCCATACAGAGTGCTAGTGTGCTGAGCTTGCCTTAGTGTGCTCATAGCCCATACAGAGTGCTAGTGTGCTGAGCTTGCCTTAGTGTGCTCATAGCCCATACAGAGTGCTAGTGTGCTGCAGCTTGCCATGAGGTTTGGAAAGGAGTTTTCTTTTTTTTAACAAATATTTATGATAAAAGGTGGGGTGGGGGAGTTGGTTCGTCTTCTCTCGAATGGGACAGGTGAAAGAAAATAAAAGTTATGATGGTTGAAGAAAATTGTATTTCTTGGCAGGCATGAGGTTTACACCTTCCCTGATTAATTGTTTAGTGAAACACCTCCAAAGTTATTCTCCAGTTCTAATTAATGGTTTGAACTCTGGAACAAACTGATAAACCGAATCGAATTGAAACCGATTGTTTAAAACTGAGTCGTAACTAATCAGTTTGATTTTGATTTTAAAATCTAATAATTGGTTCAGATATGCTGTTATGAAACTCCAATAGGAAGAGGCTATAGAAGAATAATCAATTAAAATTGGATCAATTAATAATGGGAAAAGATAATTACCTTCCTTGTACTATACCTTAATGACAGGTGATCCTTAAAGTTTTTAGAAAAGATAAATACTTCCCTTAGAAATACTATTAAAACACAAATAGATCTACGTCGTTAGGAATATTCCGTTAGATATAGACAGTGAAAACCCAATTTTTTTTTAATGACCAAATTAACCCCTCTCTTCCTCTACTTCTTCTTCCCTGATCTTCTGCCGCATCCAATCGACACCGCAGCCGCACTTCTTTTCTTGGCCGACGACCCACCTCCTCCATTTTCTCTCTCTTCCTACTTCTTCTCTTCTCTTTCCTCCTTTCTCCTCTCGTTTCTCTCACCCTTCTTTCACTATCTATGGTCGGTAACCGACGACCCAGCCCCCTCCATTTTCTCTCTCTTCCTACTTCTCCTCTTTCCTACTTCTCCTCTCTTCTCTCACCCTTCTTCTCACTCTCTATTGTAGGTGGCCGACGACCCAGCCTCCTCCATTTTCTCTTCTCTTTCCTACTTATTCTCCTCTCTTTTCTCTGTAATTAGAGATTTGCAATTGCACTCAAGTGAGTCCCATTCGTGGATTGGAGATCTCTTAATGTACAGAAATTAGTTGGAAGATTTGATTAAACACAAAAAAAAAAAAAAAAGGAGAGACAAGACCCTCTGCTTTTCTTCCGCAAACGATGAACCTTCTCGGAGAGTTGGATTGCGAGAAACAATGGGATTGTAGGGCTGGGGTTTTGTTCTTAAACGGGTTTTTGGATGATTAAAGTTGTTTTAAGTAGGAAATCCTTAGACTGAGAATGAAAGAATCAGTTGTGTTGTTTTTTGCTTTTCTTTGAAGAAAACCTAAGTTTTTTCTTTTAGTTAATCGTTGGGGCTGAGAATGGAAAAATCAAATGTTTTTTTTTTTTTTTGGGTTTTCTCTAATTGTACCTCTCCGGTTCCAAACTAGATCCCTAAAATCGAAACTGCTAATGACGAAGATGAAAACAAAGATGACAACATCATTAATGAGGAAGACCTTGAAGCAGCAGACGCTAAAGAAGATCTCAAGCCCCTTTCTTTCAAATTCCATCGTATATGGCCTGAATCTGATTAAATTTGATTCCTTTAGTTACATTTTTTGTTTTTCAGTATATGACTGAGATAGTTTCATTGTTTTAAAAATGGCATATGATTGAAAATTTGAATTCTGTTCAAGGATAAAATTGTTTATAGAAAAAATCACTTTAACACCGTTAAAAATTGGGGCCGTTTGCCTTTTTCTAAAACTTTAGGGGTCAACTGTCATTAAGCTATAGTATAGGAAAGGTAAGTGTCTTTTTCCCATTAATAATCGATTTGGTTTTGATTTATAACCAAATTGAAACTGAATCGATTTACACCCTTAGAAATTTTTAAATCACTTTAGTTTCGGAGGACAGGTTTATGGTTTATCTTTGAGGAGGATGTGGAGAGGTAGTTGAAGTAACCAGTGGGTTTAAGAAGAATCTCTCTCTCTCTCTCTCTTTCCTTGTCACATCAGAAAGAAAGAGCAATTTAGGGAGATAGTTGAAGAAAATTCCCTTGCGTAGTGTGGATATCTATACTAGTTTGAAGGAATCACGCAAGAAGTTAAATTTTGTTTCATTATACTTGAGATAGGTTACAAGTGACTTGTTAACTAACTTTTCTATGCTTTTCTACTGACACTATCATTGGTTGAATTTTAAAATAAACATATACTTACATGTAATGAAATGGGGAGGGAATTTGTGTAGGAGGGCAATCCATAATTTTTTTTATAAGAGGTGTTTTGGGTATTGAGGGTGGAGTTATTGTTGATCTGACGGTTCTATACAAGATTGTACATGCACATGTGTATAAAATTTTTTTCTTATTTGAATAAAGAAAAAAAAAAAGCAAAAGTTTTTCGTATATTGTTGTGTATGTCCATGGTCTTCCGTATACTGAATGTCCATCATTGTCATACTTACACTTTCTTATGTTGAAAAAGAAACGTCTTGAGTATCAAAATTTCTTTTTTTTTTTTTTTTTTTGGTAGAATTTGAATATCAAAATTACCCTCCTCAAAGACGACTAGTCAACGGGCTTTATGTGATCGGATATAAAAAAACTTATCCTAAAAAATTATTAAAAAAAGGTAGAATTTTTAAAAATTTAATTGAGTGAATGGGTATAGTTGTGGGGAAAAGAGAGAGAGAGAGAGAGAGAGAAAGAATTGATGTTAAGTATTTCTATTTGTGATATTGGACATATCACACAAACACAAGAATTTAACGTGGTTCAGCATCCAATGCGTAATCCCTACCTCCATCCTAGAGAATCAGAAAAAAAAATTATTCATCAAGAATTATTCTACACTTCTTCATCTCATAAAGTGTTTTCTCTTTGTTCTCTTAACTAGGATTTTTCCCATAGAGATAATATATATGTTCCTTAGAAATCCTAATACCATACAATTACTAATTACTCCGTAGAAATCCTAATACCATACAATTACTAATTGACCCTTGTACATGTAATGGTCCTAAATCTAAATTACAAATACAACTTCAATAACTATGTAGACCCCACAAGACATAATCCAACAAACCTCCATCTTGGGTTGGATTATGCAATCCATTCTGAAGAAGAACTCATGTTAATACTGATTCAACAAACTCCTCTATTATCTTTGTCAAACCGCTACCCCCAAACCAACCTAACCCACACCCTGTCTGGATGTCTTGCACAGCTCACCGCTGCACGATGTGATGTGACTCCATCTCTCCCACCACTGTAGCACAACCAAAGAGATCACTTCCACTTACACTATCTGAAGTGAAAGAAACTTGTTTCTTCCCAAATCTACACTTGTTCACAACTTAAACTTCTTGCAGTCTCTATCTTCCACCTATTCTCCTTACCTGAGTTCCAACAAAAGTACTATCTGTTTCAACACTCCCTATAAGTCTGTATAGACTCCCCACCATTTGTCCCTATATCACAACCATAGTTCCTTTGGAGACCTTGAGAACTCCACCTTCAGATGAGCATATGTAGTCTCTTGAATCCAATGTTCCCAATGAAATCATATTCTCCCTTAGATTTGATACATGTCTAATCCTAGTTATAGTTTGCACAATCTCATCAAACAAGTGAATTCGTAGAGTCCCAATCCCAACAACCTTGCTTTCAGTATCATTTGTTATTCTGACCGTACCCTTATCACATGCATGATATGTAGCAAACTGTTCTCTAGCTAAACACATATGAAATGAGATAAACATATCCATCATTCTTCCCTTCTATGACAATAGTTGATTTTTCTCCACTCTCTTTATCCTTATTTTCTTTTCTATCCTCTTATGTTTTTGACAATTCCTCTTTATATGACCTTCCTCCTCATAATAATAATAAGTTATTTTGTGACCTTGTGACTTGGAACGACCCTTATTTTTGCCATACTCATGTATCCCATTTGATCTTCCTCTACCTTGACCACCATCTGTAACCAAGGCATTACCCTCCTTTAACATCCCCTCACTACTATTTTTTCATCGTGTCTCATTCATCAGCAAAGCAGCAATAACATTGTTAAGTTTGAGAGTATCATTACTAAATAATAGTATAATCACAATGTTATCAAATGAAGAAGGCATTGAGGCTAACAAAAGAAGTGTCTTGTCTCCTCTTCGATCTTCACATTAAGAGCAAACAACTCCATTAGAATTCTATTGAACTCATCAATATGCACATCAAATTTCACACCATCTAACAAACAAAGGCCATACAACTGTTTCTTTAAGAATAATTGATTTGTCAATGACTTGGACTTGTACTTGCTCTCCAGCTTAGCCTAAACTTCTTCTAGATCCTCCAAACCAATAACCTCACGAAAAGTGTTATCCGTCAGAAACAACTGGATCGTGCTATTTGCTAGATCCCTCAACTTTAGCCACTCATTATCCGTCATATTTTCTAGCATGTAGGATTTTTTCTTGAGAGCCTTAACAGTCCCCTCCCGCATAAGAATTTTTTTTTTACCCGTTATTGCTACAAGGTGAAATCATTATGGCCATTGAAAGGTTCTATGGAGAATTTTGAACCTTTCGTCGCCATCTGAATAACCCGATCTTTGCTTTTCATATCTTCTTCTTTCTTTTTTTTCGATCTATTAGATAAAACATTTACTCTACAATTGTTATGCCTTATCTTTAAGATCCTTGCGCACCTCCCTCCTTCCAGGTTCGTTACGATCTGCCCGAACCTTGCTCTGATACCACTAGTTAGGGATGAAAGCACAAATGCCGAATTTCTATCTCCACCCCAGAGAATCAGAGAAATTTCTTATTCACTGAGAAAAATTCTACACTTCTCACCACTTCACAAAATGTTTTCCCTTTGCTCTCTTACCTAGAGTTTTTCCCATGGAAACAATATGTAAGCTCCTTAGATTTTCTAATCCCACACAATTACTAATTGACCTTTGTACATGTAATGGACTAAAATCCAAATTATAAATACAACTTCCAATAACTACGTAGACCCCATAGAATACAAGACACAACCCAACAATCACTTGACTCATTCTTATGATTTGGATCAATAATATTATAGAGTCCCCCTTGGAGGTTTACTTGAGACATGACTAGAAAAGCATCACCATCACCATACAACAAAGCATAAACTCTTTATGTGGTTTCTGACCAAGTGGAATCGTTTTTTGATGTGTCTAGCTTTCGTAATGCTATCAAATCTGGTAGGTGTTCTAATTTGCTAAAATAAGGTTAGGAACATATTGTGTTTGGTTTACTTTAATGAATCGAACCCTATTTCCCTCTTTTCTTTCCATTGAAACACTTATATTTAGAAGAATCTATTACTTCCCAGCTTTCTTCTCTTTATCCACCCCTTCATCTTTGATTTCCCTATTCATCCTCATCTTGCTTCACCCTTACAATGGGATTGAGAAAGAAAGAAAAATACTTCTTATCCCATATTACAATAACAAAGAGAGAACTAAAACCAGGGACCAAGTCTAGGAGCCACACTAAGGTTCATGTATAGATTGAAAGCGCCCGTGCTTCATTCTGAATCGTGAGCTCCTCTTAAGGGTAGAAGGGTCATTGTGTGACATCCCTTTCCCAGGTGAGGGAAACGAATCATTGGTCGGCACTTACATTACATGAGACATAAAAACCTATAATATATATATATATATATATATATATATATATATATATATATATATATATGCAGCAAAAACATAAACTTAATATTTACATAGCTAGTGGCCCAAAAGAGAGTTTACATCCAAGATTAACTTTAATTACATAGGTACATACTATATTAAAAGGTGTGGCTCAACAACAAAAACCTGCTGCTACAATATAAAAACAGCAACTATGTACTAGTTGCACAACAAAATACAATCCACAAAAATGATAACATGCCAAGGGATCTAGTGCTCTGCTTGGTCTTCTTCGCATGTATCATCCACCTGGTCTTCTTCATGAGTATTTGAAAAACATGAAAACATCTAGGGTGAGCCAAAGCTCAGTGAAATGATTAACCACTTGGTAAGAATATACGCAACAATACATAACATGATAAACATGACATAAAACATGAAATCTGACTTGATCTTGTATTTTTGTATCCTTGTTATTAGCTTGCTATTATTCATGTTCTTAAATCCTTATCTTGTTAATTTGCCTTAACAATTTATTCTTTCATGTAATTTCCTTGTCTTGTTAAAGTTTTATGTTCTTGACTTACTTGTTTCCTGTTCTTGCAGTCTACTTCCTGTTTCACATGTCTCATTGACTCACTTGTTACTGATTATCTTGCATATATCTATACTTACTTGTCATGATTACATGTTACCGGTTTGGGCTCAATAGATGAATTCATTTCTTGCCACACTGTATACTTGACTACCTGCTAATCACCTGTTACTATCTACCTACTAATCACCTGTTACTGTCTAACTTGCATATACGTGTACTTACTTGTCCTAACAACATGCTAATGGTTTGGGCTTAATGGATGCATCCATTTCTTGCCTTACTGTATTCTTGACTAACTGCTAACATCAACTTGACTAACTGCTAACATGATTGGACTCAATGGATGCTTCCATTTCTTGCCCCTTGCCTGTCTTGTTTAGACTCAACAGATGCTTTCATTTCTTGTCACTTGTCTTTCTTAGACTCAACGGATGTTTCTGTTTCTTGTCACTTACTTGTCTTGCTTAAACTCAACGGAAGCTTTCGTTTCTTGTCACTTGCTTAACATTCCTGAGACTTAGCGGATGCTCCTGCTTCTTGTCCATCTATTACTGATATAGACTCAACGGATGCCTCTGTTTCTTGTCAACATGTTTGTCATACCTGTGACTCAGCAGATGCTCCTACTTCTTGTCCACCTGACCCATATAAAGACTCAACGGATGCTTTCATTTCTTGTCAACATGACCATGATCAAGGATCGTAATTTCGGTTTCGTGCCTGGTTTTGGCCAAGCCAGAAACCAAAATTTTAATGGTTTTGACAAAAATTTCGATGAAACATGGTTAAAAAAAAAAATAGTTTCGGATGTAACATATACTGAATCATTTGCACAAAAACAAGCTTCAATTATGTTCTATAATGGCTTAATAGCTAGTTAGCCACGCCCAGTTTTATTCTACTTAAGAGTGAGTCAAGTGTCTCATTTAAAATGGAAATTCATACACTACTCATGGTGGCATAACTATATCCATTCTTATCATCAAAATAATTATTCCGCAGTATCACACCTTCATACCATTGAGGATTAGATAAATAGATAAAAGCCCACATCTAGGCCCATATGATATAAGGCCTATGTAAGCTGTAGTAGGACTAATCGGTAAAGATATTTTAGTATCACCAGTTATAATGAGTTAGTGTAGGATATAAAGATGTAACAGAGTTTCTCTAAATCATTTAATTTGGGATTTTCACTTCTGTCTTCGTCTTTTCACTCTGTCTCTTTACATACTTGGAGGAAGTCTTGATCACCAGAAGTATCTGAGAATTCAACACGTTTACAGGGACATATCCACTTCCTACTGCACCTGAAGCCACCAGTAACCCCACAAATATTTTTGTCATCGGCATCAACGATGTCCATTGCTTCCAAGAACTCAAAAGATTCTTGGCATCTAACTGGCCACAGAATATCGAAGCTACTAGCCAACCACTCATTCTGTGATTACAAATTTGAAGAAAAGAAGAAGAAAACAAGAAGAATGAAGGGGAAGAATGAAGTTATTAAAGGAAACTTACCTGTTTTAGCGCCCCACTGCAGTCTCGGCAGAGAAGGAGAAAATCGATTGGTTTCGTTGAAATAAGTGGTTAAAAGCCCTAATATCTCTGAAACCAAAAATTTGGAATGAATTTTGGGAAAAACAATGCCGCTACATACTATCGTTTCGGTTTTAATAAAAACCGATATGTTTATGCCGAAATCCAAAATTTTGGCCGAAACTGTGAACCATGACCATGATACACATGCATACCTAGACTGGTTTCTAGGACTTCTCTTTCTAAGTAACCATGTACTTGTGTCTTACTGTTTATACTTGTCTTATCTTGTTCATGAAGGTACTTGAACCTTTGATCCTCTTCTTTTCATGTCAATCTTGTATTTCTTATATCACTATACTTGATTGGTACTTTCTACATGATCCTGCTATATTTTTCTTGTAATTTATTTTACCTTTGTTAATGAAACTTTCTTAGTACTGTTTTAACTTGTTTCTCTCATGTTCTCTTGTAATCATGAACCAACTAAACATTGTATAAATATCCTTGAGGTAATCTGGTTATGAAAATAAATTTTGACATGTAAATACAGAATACAATGCATTATGCTGTCCATTCACTATACATTAGCTACATAGGGTCTTGCTTGCCTTTAAAATTTTCATAAAACATTCTAAATAACATTGTACATGTATACATTCTATAAAATTAGGTGTAAAAGCACGTCCAACCATGACAATTCTTGCATTTAACAACATGTTCATCATACTTCACATACTTACATTTACTTGTGCTCATGTAACTATAAATAACACATTTCTTTCATAACATTATCACTATAGCATCCTTGTACATGTATAATAGCACAAGCATCAACATGATATTCACACAAACACTCTATATATATGTGACATAATAGCCTACTACAAGAGGCTAACCACTCACCTTGAATGCTTAGAAAATTCCTTCGATGCCTCTTGAACCTTGGTTAGAAAATACAGTAAGTATTAAATTCCACAACTTACAATGGAAAGCATTGAATCCAATTTATTAACCTTAAGAATAAAACTGATATAAATACCATGACCATTGCCAACATCTTAGTTTCTTACCAGAAGCTTCAACTCAAGTTTGAGTTGTACTTGAACTACCCACAACTTGTTTTAGTATTCGTCTCTCCTAGAAACACAATACCAAGTGCTCATCAAAACTAATGTCATTACCCTCTCTACTTCCAAGAACATCCTTTTCCCAATTTCTACCATGAATCAGTCCTAAATCACTTTATTTTTGTTTATTGGCTGTGCATTACCTTACTTCAACATATATACCTCAAAGTTGTCCAGAAAATCATATAAGTCTTTTAGAGTTGGAAAGACTTGCCACATTCATACATAGCCAATACTATATATTAAATTGTACTCAAAGGCCTTATAACATGCTATCTTGCTTAGCAATGACTATGGGGAAGAAACCCCAAAGAAAACAAGCAAATACACCACACTTACTCAGCCATTACTTGACATGATAAAAATCTCAATTTTGTTTCTTAACATAGCATGTAGCCTTTACAAAAAATCATTTGAACACCAAAAACTTGAGGGAAAATTCCCAAAAGTTATCCACATTCATCCTTATAAGCATATATTAGTTCCTGAGGAATAAACCCCAAGAAGCCAACTTGAAAACCACCCAAAATGAGTGGTGGTTGCGGGTCAGGCATTTTATCAAACACCTTAATTATAGGCAGTAAAACTGCCCACCCACTCTATGGTTTCTGTTTGCCCTTGATTCCCAGCTCTTTGGACTGTGTTTCAACCTCTCAAAAACACCTGCACATGCTCTTAAAACCATATCCAAAATGTTTCTAATCATCTATATAAGGTCCTACTCCAATCCATTCCCATGTCATTTGAGTTATTTAGTTAAAAACTCAGCTTGGAGTAAACACCATTGAAATAGTGATGTAAAACCACAATTAAGATCCATAAAAAACTAATACCACTGAGGTAGATGGTCTCACCTTCATTCAAACCTAGTCTAAGGTATGAGCAAATTTTTCATGGTTATTGATGTATTAATCATACCTATAAAACCATTCCCAAGCAACTAGTGATGAACTATTTTACTATTCATCATCTTCAACCTTAGAAAACCAAAACCTTGGTATGTAACTCTGCTACACAATGCTTAGAACCAACATGCATCACATCAAAAATCACTAATAGAGCAAGCTTACCTCAAAGCTGGTTGAAGAACACACCGAAACTCACTCCTAAACTCCCTGCCTTGCTGAAATTGAAATTTGTCACCAAAGCCTTAATATTTTAGCAACCCCTTCTCCTTCAATCTTGCTTACCACCACCATACTCACTACTCTTCTTCCTTAACCGAAACCAGCAACCCTTCTTGGTCATGAAACTCTCATAAATAACAAAATTCCACGAGCTCAACTCATAACTCTCCTTTGATCTCCTCCAACCAAATTCATTTTCACCTCCCCAAGTTGTTCCACGGTTTTGCCAAAGGGAAACCCCTCTTCCACGGTTTTGGCCAAAAAGAAATAAAACCCAAGTTGTTGTATCCAATACAATTACAATCTGATCACATAAAGTCAATATAAGAAAAACTTACGGTGAAAAATCATTAATGCCCCTACCATACCCCCATAGCATGAATGACTAACCCATACTTGTAGAGAAAAGATAAATTGTTCAATGACAATTCCATCCCTCAAATATTCTTGTTAGAGCACATGCAAATGGGCTTCTTTTTGAAATCTTGGTACCCATTTAATTCATGGACCAATAATACCCTTAATAAATTTCATAATTTACTTTATGCCATTCCATTAAATAATAAAAAAAAAAAAAAAAAAAAAAAAAAAAAAAAAAAAAAAAAAAAAAAAAAAAAAAAAAAAAAAAAAAAACAAAAAAAAAAACAAAAAAAACAAAAAAAAAAAAAACAAAAAAAAAAAAAAAAAAAAAAAAAAAAAAAAAAAAAAAAAAAAAGAAAAAAAAAAAAAAAAAAAAAAAAAAAAAAAAAAAAAAAAAAAAAAAAAAAAAAAAAAAAAAAAAAAAAAATTCTGAGGTCAAAATTCAAGGCAAACAGTTAACATGAACTGATCTTCTTCGTAGATACCTAAACCTCTCCCTCTTCAAAATCTCCCAAGACAGCATCTGTGTGCGACAACAGATCAAATGGATTGGATCCATACCATGATACAATGGTAGAAACCTGGGTTCAATGGCCATTTTGGGAGCAGAGCTCTGGATTTTCACAGAAGGCAACAGCAACATTAACCATTTGACTTGCCCTCTCTATGCAAGAGAACTCTAAGCATATTTCTCCTCCCATTAAAATTTTTTTATGGAACGAGTATTGGAAAAAATCTCTTCCTTATCCGTTCCACCACTCTCCTCCTCTTGTAACTCCTCCATGCACCATAGACAATTGTTCTGAGATTCCCTTCTTAGATTGATTTTTTCTAACCTCCTTGGTTCCCTAAAACAGCTCATCCTAGCCTTGAGAAGGATCCCCTCCATCTTCGAGTTGCCCTTGTTTTTATTTGAATGTTGGACTTTCCTCCAATATTGTTTCTTCACTACATCAGCTTTTTCAATACCTTTCATCACCCACACAATCAGCAGTTTGGTGTCCAAACACTTTACATCTAGAGCACTGTGGGGATCCCTAGTAATGCACCAGTTGCATAAACACATGCATTGCCCATATTAACCAATATTTTGTGATTTCTCAAATCTGCTATCACAATATTGCTCAAGATCATATAACAATTTCCCTCATATTAAGTTCCTACGTGATCTTCCTCATATCACATGTGATCATCCATATCACATGCAATTTACTCATGTAATAGTCACTCCAAAGATCTTATTGTAAAGTATAAATACCTTTGATCTCATGTATCTCATCATTAAGAGAAATACAATACATTTGAACCATTTTTGTGAGTAATCATGGTATTGGAGCTGCAAGGCTCACGCTTCTAAACATTTTTTTTTCCTTTGCTGGTTATTGCTACGTCTCCTTTCTCTAGCTGCGACCCCCCCTCCTCCTGCCCTCAATGGCAACCTCGTGACCCCTCTTGGTAGCCCCACTGCCCCTCCCCACAATAATGTCCTCGGTGCTCCGTCCTCCATCCATCACTATCTTTCATTGAAGCTAAAGCCCAACAATTTTCTATTATAGAAGGCTCAATCCTCCCTTTTCCAAAGGGATAGTGACTATTCGGCCACATTGATGGCTTTTTGTCAAGCCCGTCGAATCCTCTTGCCCAAGCCTCTTAGATGCAACAAGATGCCCTCCTAATGAGCACGTCGATTTCTTCTCTCTCTTAAGAAGTTCTCCTTCTCATCATTGAAAACAAACCTACAAATAAATATGGGATGTTTTATGTTCCTTATATAGATCAGCCTCTAGTACAAGGCTCTTATATCTGCATCTCAGTCTTCATGCATCGACTCAAAAACCTGACAAAATAGTCTCCCTGTGCATACAACATGCCAAAAAATAATCCTGATGAACTTGTTGTTGT
The DNA here is from genome assembly GCA_028583415.1 of Protea cynaroides. Classification (NCBI taxonomy): domain Eukaryota; kingdom Viridiplantae; phylum Streptophyta; class Magnoliopsida; order Proteales; family Proteaceae; genus Protea; species Protea cynaroides. Next base: position 39,282,743 of record CM053269.1, on the reverse strand, counting down.
CGCTCAGATCTGAAGGACATTGTCTGAACTCTTGTAGCAAGGTCTGACACCCTCTATTTTACTGAAATGCATGGGCCATTGCTAAGTCATGAGTTGCTCCACTCATTTACAAAAATGAACATCTTGGTTCTACCAGTGATACCTCATGCAAACAGTATTTAACGCACTTCCACTGCCCCTGCACCCTCCCCCCCCAACCATGGCTACAACCATGGACAAGGAGGGTGTGGCCGCTCTGGCTGAGGTTTTTCAGGTCGCTCCAATTATCCAAGTCCGAGTGCTTGGTGAACCATTTGCCATCAAACAAACCTCAATGTTGACACCTGTTACTACCGCCAACCTCATCAATACCCTCCCTTCATCTTCGTCATATCCCCCTACTACCACCCTCACTGTCCACCTAATGCACATTTTTCCCCAACCCCTTCTCTTACCTACCCCCATCTTTTACTTCTTTGTGTGGTACCCAAATACTAGGGCTACAAATCATGTCACCTATGATATCCAATCTCTCTCCAGCTTTGATGGCTACAATGGTTTGGGCCAGCTACATGTTGATATTGATAAGGGTTTACACATTTCAAATATTGATAATGCTTTTTTACCTTCTCTTTCCTCCTCCTCTACCCCCTTTTCATCTCTCTAATGTTTTACATGTTTTATCTCTCTCCAAACCTCTTATTTCCACTTAAAATTTTATCACTAATACTTAAGTCTTTTTTAAGTCTCACTCTTTTTATTTTCTTATCAAGGATTAGTATAGTAAGTAGGTGCTACACACTGGTATAAGGACAATGGGAGGGAATTCGCATCCTCAGGAATCAAAAATCTGTTGTTCGAGTCGCCACCTAGATTAAGGTCTAGGACCTAAAAATGTAGTCTCACCGTATAGTAATACTTCTATTGACTCATAACCCATAAGATCAATTCATTGGTCTGCATGCGATTGGATAAGCATTTATGGTATGGTTTTGGGAAGGTGTTATGCACCCAAACCGTCCTATCTGAAATCTGCCTCCTACTTTCCTTAGACTCTAGTTCTGACTGTGCTTGGTCAACTTGATGACTAGAGTTCAATAAGGGATGTCCTAAACCAAGTTACCAAGTTGTGTTAATTTAGGGTTCAGCCAAACATGTCTTAAAGTAAATAAACATGCAATGTACATTGTACAGTGAATCAGACCAAATGATGGTTCGATATTGGACCGGATTTGAGAATTTTTTCAAATGGCTTACGTTTCCCTTAAGACCTTTGTCTCTCGAGAATCAGATCCAAAAACATAGTTCGAACGGGTTTTGTGTGCTTAAAGTTTATGGATGTAGCTTATGCATATGCTTGATTATGTTTTTTTGTTCAAGTTGAAGTTTATGCTTGATGGATGGTTCAGATTGAATATGATGATGGTCTGTGTGGTACAGTACCATATTTGGAAAGTCTCCCAAATTGCCTACATATCCTAAGGTTCGCCCTGAAAAGCAAGTACAACGTAGTTCAGAAGAGGTTGTAAAGGTGTGATTTGTCAATAAGATCTAGAGGTGACCTAAATTCATACCATTTTTGTCAATAGGATCTAGGGGTGATCTAAATTCCTACCATTATTGTTGTTAATAGGATCTAGGGGTAACCTAAATTCCTAATATTATTGTTTTCAATAAGATCTAGGGGTGACCTAAATTCCTACCATTTTTGTTGTCAATAGGATTTAGGGGTGACCTAATTGCTATCATTATTGTCAATAAGATCTAGGGGTGACCTAACTTCTACCATTATTGTTGTCAATAGGATCTTGTGATGACCTAAATTCATACCATTATTGTTTTCAATAGGATTTAGCAGTGACCTATAAGACTCGCACTCTACGAACCCGGTCTAACATGGGTTGTCATGTCATGGCCGATTTTCCTATCATAACCTGGTCAAATGAGATGATCGGAGGACGTAGCCATGCGTCAAGGTAACATCAAGGTAAATGTTTCTAGTTGTTTTACCTTGTCCGATTTCACTGTTCGGTCTCACTTTTCTGCCACCGGACAGTGCATCTGGACAGCTTAGGATACTATCGACTTATATATACCTTATCCGGTTTGAATGGTTGAGTTGTCCAGTCTCGCGGATAGAGGATAGTGCCACCGAACAAGTAACTAGACAAACTCATAATAGAGTCCGAGAATAGGAAAGTTTTCTAGTTTGAATGGACCACTCTCCTAAACAAAGTGGATCCATAATAGGACACTACCCTCCATACATAAACCTTATTCTCTCCATTCTCTCTTACTCTTTGATCAACCAAAACCCTAGAATTTGAGAGACAATTAAGAGAAAAGCTACGCGAGAGAAGAAGAACTTGTAGAGAAAAAGGAGGTTGTGCGAGGGAAGAACCATCTTTGACACAAGAACTCACAGTTGATTTCCGCCAACGTCACCACAAAACTAACGGTAAGTTCCTAATCATAGTAGGAAGATTAGTTTGGGATTGGGGATGGGATCAACCCCATTAGTGGCCATTGGTTCATCCCAATTCGTTGTTGAACCTTGTCGTTTGGATGGTTCACAAAGACTAAGTGTTGATAACATCATAGTAAACTAGGGTTACAGTTGAAAACCGATCCTAACATACCTTTGGCCATAAAACAGTATAGGATGAACCTTAGAATGAGTCAAGGGGTTAACGCTGAAGAATAGACAGACGAAGAAACAACCTGGAGGTTGTCCAATCTGATTGACCAGTGGCAGTCAGAGTGACACTAGTGATAGCTCCAGACACTCTTCGAAAGTGTCTCAGGGTTAACCGGTCTCACTGTTCCAGCTGACTAAATATTGGAAGCGGACAATGTCCGGAGTGACATTTGACATCGGACAGTAAATCCGATGAACACATAAAATGATAGAATTAAACCTAACATAACCCTAATGTTTGTTTAGGACTTTTAAGCAAGCAAAGCTAGTTTCCACATCTCAAAAAGTGTCTAAATCTACTCAACAGGTGAGGGACAACACCCCAAACTAATTGGTTAATAATTAAACTATCTTGTGTGTTGTGGATGTGTTGTGTACTGTGCATATAACATGTCATACAATATCTGTTATTAATTGTTCATGCATTCTATTATTTTAAATGCTGTGAGTATGTAGTTGAGCATGTGTTTGTTTGGTTGGTGTGACAAGTGGAAAGAGGTTAGAGCCTTGGATCATTCAACTCACTGACATCGTAGTATCGCCGTCTACCTTAGCGTACTTGGTAAGAGGCAGGGTATCAGGGGGGTGCTGGCAGTGTGCGATCCGTTTGGGCTCTAGCTTTACCTCTATCTTGTAGGAAGTGATGCTAGGGTAGGGCCATGGATACCATTGATGACATGTAGGATTGGTTAGTAACATATCCCAGTTTGCAAGCCTCGTCAGTAGGGGTGTACGTACTAGTATGGGACACAGTATCAGGGGGGTGCTGGCGGTGTGCGATCCGTTAGGCTCTAACACTATCTCTCTCTCATAGTGAGTAATGTAGTGCAACAGCGGAGTTGGTTGTAGCCTTTTCCTTGGGTGTGTTCACACTCTCGTGTATGAAAATTAGGATTAGTTATGCGATACGAAGTCTAACTTTACCATAGCACATTGCAAACTTTACCAGACCAAAAGATAAAATATTGATTCATGCATATTGTTTACTGCATGTTTTGTTTCTCACTGAGCTAAGTTGTGAGCTAACCCTATGACATCGTATCTTTTTTTTAGTTGATGATGCAGGTACCACTGTAGAAGATTACATCAATGCACCCTATTATGGACGGATGGTAGCTTTAGATGTGCAGTCGGTGGAAAGTGAGCATGACTCGTCATGCAAGTGTCATTATTGTATTTACCTTTAGGGTTTATTTTACGTGTTTGGATTATAAGACGTGTAAGGGATATATTTATTTATGTTTTGGTTAACATTTAGAATAATTTGGATTTAATTATTATTTTATCACTAGACTCTTAGTTCATGTAATAAGACTCCCGCTGTTATTTATATATATTCTGATTATTGGTTATGTGTATGGTTTGATTGTTGGTACAATTCTTTGTAATCCTGGCTTGAGCCGTTAGTTCATTGATGGTTCAACCACACTTCTGTTTCGACCAGAATTGGGGTGTGACAACTTAATATCAGAGCACAAGGGCTCTACCAATCAAACCAGTATGCATTAACCTATGTCTATGAACTAAGATAGGATAATATAAAAGCTTTAATACAAACACACAACAATGAACCTACATGTTGGACTAGGGAGGGAATTAAGCAAGAGCGTAATTCACAATATGAAAGAAATATAACCATCCTATAAATAAATAATGGGTTTGTACATGAAGAACAGGGTACAGTCAATAAGCCGGATAATTACCCTAGAATATATATATATAGCAGTCCAAAGAAAGATAAAATTCTATCATTGGGCTGGTGGTGAAGGTGGTGCAGGTATCGGCTCATCTCGATTGTAATCCTGCTCGTAAGCCACCTGGAGCCAGTGCACCTCCTCCCGCGTGACTCTCAGACGCTGACTGATCTCCACCACACGTCAGTCAGTCACATGCTGAGCAACACGAATCTCTAGGAGCAGTGATAATATCTAATCAGAAGGGGGCTATAAGGGTCCAACTGCAGGAACGGGTGGAGGTGCAGGGGCTGGGACTTCCTCCATGTGCTAATCCTCATCAGCTCTGACACCCTCCGCTGCTGCCTCGGATGTTGCTGCTGCTACGGCTACTAGCCCTCTCAGTGCCCGCTCACGAGCCTTTAACTCCTCATCATTGAAGACGATGTCATGTATACGCATCTTGTAGATGGCATCCCAATCGAGAACGGTGACCATCGTCTCCTCGTAAATCTTATCATCGCTCATATCCACCCCAAGGCAGGCTAAGAGAGTGGTGATCAATCGAACATAAGGTAGGTTGGCCTTTAGCCTGGCATCATGGCATGATGCATGGTCCTAAGGATGATGTAGGGAAGGCATACCTCCTGCCTAGTAGCTAAGCAGAAAGTCAGGTACTGAGCTAATTGCGACAGCTGCTCTGTGGGAGGATGTTGTGATGTATGATCCAACAGTACATGTAGGGAAGAGGACGCAGGTTGACCGCCTTCATAGGGTGGCAGGGCTAAAGGATTTGACTCCATAAAATCTGGTGGAGGAAATCTGGTGGAGGTCCTCAGTCAGATACTTAAGCTCCTTTGGCGCATACTAGACCAACTCACTGGCAATAGAGATGCCCAATAGATTCGCCAAATCCTAAGTGTCCAACGAGATGTCTACGCCTTTCACCCTGCTGGTGATGCTCAACTCTCGTCCCCATACAAAATCATTGAGGTTGCCCTCCACCTCCAGGTTACAGTAAAATTGTTTTACTAAATTAATTCGGGTGTTGGCGTGGTACTAGATGACCGGCAACCATCCAAAAGCGTCAAACGCTACCCTCACATCAAAGCAATCCAACTTATCCAAGTTTACATATCGGCCAACCTCAATACTCTTGGATTTAAAACCATGGGTACCATGCCGCCGCTTCAGCGGAATGAAATAGGGAGGTATTGAAAAGTTAAGTCAGTGGGGTGGACCTCGAGAGCCCGAAGGGACATTCTTGGCCAGTGCTCAGTGTCTAGACATATCTAAATTTGCCAGAATCAAACTAAAACAAACATAAGTTGTAAGACCCGCACTCTATGAAACCGGTCTAAAATGGGTTATCATGTCGTGACTGATCTTCCCATCATAACCAGGTCGAACGGGACGGTCGGATGACGTAGCTACTCGTCAAGGTAACATCAAGGTAAATGTTTCTAGTTGTTTTACCTTGTCTGGTCTCACTGTCCAGTCTCACTTTTCAGCCACTGGACAGTGCATCCGAACAGCTTAGAATATTATCAACTTATATCTTGACCGATCGCACAAGTTGTGCCACCGGACATGCGACCGGACAACCTCAAAATAGAGTTTAAGAATAGGAAAGTTTCCTAGTTTAAGTGGAGTACTCACCCAAACAGGAGTGGATCCATAATAGGATGTTACCCTCTATATATGAGCTCTGTTTTCCTACTCTCCCTCTCACTTTTGATCAATCATAAACCCTAGAACTGAGAGAGGAGCTGAGGAAGGAGAAACCCGAAACTGAGAGAGATCTAAAAGAGGAGTTGAGGAAGGAGAAACCCTAGATCTGAGGAAAGAGTTAAGGAAAGAGAAGAAGGGAGAAGGAGGCTGTGCACTCACCATCTGTTTCCACCATCGTTTTCACAAAACAACCGTACGTCCCCTCATCCCTGTAGAGGTTTAGGTTGAGTATGGATTGAGATCATAACCACTAATGGCTAAGGATCAATCCTAACATCATGATTTAGCCATGAGGTTGTTCCATGATTCATCGAGGAGAAACCTACATCGAAAGCCATAGTAATTAGGGCATCAATGAAAGGAGAAACCTACGTCGGAAGCCATAGTAATTAGGGCATCAATGAAAGACCTAACCCTCATTTAAACTTGTTGATCCAATAATAGCAAAGACTTTAAGCATATAATGATATAAGATTAACCTTAGAATGAGTCGAGGGATCGACTCTAGAAAGAGACAAACTGAAGAGTTAACTCGGAGACCTTTTGGGACATTCTAGAATGTTGTCCGGAAGGATGTTCGATGGCACTACTATCAAACCGGACATGCTACTAGACATGCTACCGGACAAACTCACAGAAGGTCTGAAACTTGTTCAGTCGGACTTTATGAATTTCATGTGCCACTGGACAAGCGACCAGATACTCTCTGGAAGTGTCTCAGAGTTTGTTCGGATTGATGTCCGGCGTGGCTATTGCATGACCGGACAATGTCCTAAGTAATCTTTGCTAATCTGGACAATCAATCCAAATGTCCTGAGTAACCTTTGCTAATCTGGGCAATCAATCCAAAAAACCCTAAATTATTAAAATTGAACCTAAATTTATCTTATTGTTTGTCTAGGATCTAGACTCGACAACTCAAAGAGTGTTAAACATCACTCAACATGTGAGGGACAAGACCCAAACAAACTGGTTAATAATAAACTAGTCTGTATGTATGTTAATCTAATTGTTTATGCATATAACATGTCATCCAATATCTGTTATTTATTGTTCATGCATATTATTTATCTCTATTATGATATGGTTGAGGATAGGCATGTGTTGGTGTGTGGTTGGGTAGAGAGAGGTTAGAGCCTTGAACCATTCTTCACACTGACATCGTCGTATCGTCGTTACCTTAGTGTGCTTAATGCATGGCAGGGTATCAGGGGGGTGCTGGAGGTGTGCAATCCATTAGGCTCTAGCTCTATCTCTGTTTCATATTGAAGGATATTGGGGTAGGGCCATGGCTACACTTATGATGACATCTAGGATTGGTTAATAACGTATCCTAGTTTGCAAGTCCTCGTTAGTAGGAAATACGTATTGGTATGGGGCATAGTATCAGGGAGATGCTGGCGATGTGTGATCCGTTAGGCTCTAGCTCTATCTCTCTCTCATAGTGAGTGATTTGGGACTATAACGGTTTTGGTTAGAGCTTGACCGTTGAGTGTGCTCACACTCTCGTGTATGGAAGTTAGGATTAGTTGTGCGATACGAAGCCTAACTTTACCATAGCACATTGTGAACTTAACCAGACCCAAATGATTAAATGCTACATCATGCATATTGTTTGCTGCATGTTTTGTTTCTCACTGAGCTAAGTTGTGAGCTCGTCCCACGGTATCATTTCTTTTTAGTTTTTGGCGATGCAGATTATACTGTAGAAGACTACATTAATGCACATTCTATTAGAAGAGTCGTAGCTATGGATGTGCAGACAATGGAGAACGAGCATGACTCATCATGCGAGTGCATTTATTGTGTTTATCTTTAGGGTTTTATTTTATGTTTGGGATTATAAGACTTGTAAGGATTACTAATATTTATGTTTTGGTTAACATTGAGATAACTGGATTATTTATTAGTTATCACTTAGTTTCTTAGTTCATTAAGAAATATTTCTACTGATTATTTATATATTCTGATTATGGTTAAATGTACGGTTTGAATGTTGGCACGGTCTTATGTGATCCTGACTTGAGCCATTGGTTTATTAATGGTTCATTTACACTTCTGGTTTGACCAGAATTGGAGTGTAACATAAGTTAGTCAAAATTTTAAAAATTTTGGTAACATAACGGCGTAAAATAAACAAAAAACCTCGAACTCGCCCAATTCATGGACAGGACAACTTACATCAATTGGGGAAACATCCAGACGATCAAATATACATCCAATTGATCAAAGATTTAAAGAAATTAAGAGAAATTCAAAATTTGGGGAACATTTAAAAAAAAAAAAAAAACCTAGGGCAAAAATCCAATCTTTTTGGGGTTTCGATAAAATAACCAATAAAACCCTGAATTGATTGTGGGGTTTTGTTCATTGAGACCCCAACATCAATTCTAAGCAAAGAAATAACATTTCCTATGGTTGGAAATTTTCTAATTGAAGAAAAACTAGAAAAGAGAGGTTAGTAAGGAAGAACTTACCTCTGGGAAGGAGATGGAGTCCTCGACCGGAGAAAATTGCTTGGAAGTTGACCGGAGGGACTCAAGAAGTTCACCAGAGCTAAGTTGGGTCAGAGCCAAGAAGAAAGCGAAAGAAGGATGAGAGAAAATGACTCAAATCACAGTTTTAAAAGCAAATTTTGCTTGACCGGTCAGACTTTTCAATTTCCAAGTGCGACCAAACAAGTGACCAATCAAGCCACCAGACAAACTTTGACCCTCTCAGATATGATGTCTGGTGGGATGTCGGGTTGGACAATTCTACAGTCGAGCCACACCGGACAGTCCGATCGGATAAATTTTCAAAACTTACCAAATGTGTCCGAAGGGATGACTAGTGGGACAAGGTATCCTAGACCTGCGATCGTCAAGCGCGACTAGACAAACTTCCTTATATGAGTATTTGTTTGGAAAATTTTGCTACTCAGTTCAAGTTGGGAATTTTGTTTTGTATGGGACTAACGTTGTATATTGCAGAAATATTTTATGAAATGTCTCATACACGTTGACCATGTCTTTTAAGATTCTTCTAGTACTACCAAACTGAAATGGTAGGTCGAACCTGTAGAGGCAGCCATAATGCCCATAACATGACCCCACCACCAAATGAAATGGGGGCTTACATTGACAACCAGACTGGACAGATACCAACTAATGAGAACCAGATAGAAACAAATCAAGGGGCAACCATCTAGGCTACACAAAACCCTTTACCTGGACCACCCCCAGGAGATCTGGCCACTGTTGTGACCAACCTAGTCCGCCAGGTGCAAGAATAGCAAAGGAAGTCGTTAGCGTTGTGAGCTGCACTGGGTACAGCTGTGCCAACCACTATCAATAACACACCTATACCTTAAGGCCGAAATAATACGCACCAGCTAGCAGTAACTCCATCCTGGTGACCCAGTAACAACAACAACAACAGATTTCGACGATAAATACACCAAGACTATATCAAGGCGAGTATCAAGGTGGATATCAAGGGGGCTACCCATATCAACCATCGATGTATGGGATGGCTGCTCCATGGCAGAACAACCTCACTAGGATAGTGGATCATTTCCTGAAGATCAAACCACATACGTTTTCAGGAAAGGGAGCAAATCTGTCATGGCCAACGCAATGGATAGATGAGTTGGAGAAAATCTTCAGTATGATGATGTGTATGGAGGACGAGAAGGTGTTGTATGCCACCTACATGCTGAGGGAAGGTGCAAACAACTAGTAGAATTTCACCCGTACCTATCTATTGACCAAGAACGTTCAGGTACTTGGACGATATTGAAGGAAGCTTTCTTGAACAAGTATTTTCGAGAAGCTTCAGAGATCAGATGGAAAGGGAATTCTTGAGTCTACAGCAGTTACAAATGACAGTGGATGCCTATCAACAGTGGTATGAAGAGTTATTATTCTTTGCTCCTGCAAGCATGCAAGAAGAGGCCACTAAAACCCGACGGTACACTATGGGGCTTAGAGGTAGCATTCGTGAGTACGTGTTGGGTCTAGATAAGAACGTCTACAATGAGGCTGTGCAGATTGCCCGAGTTCTAGAGTTCAGTCAGAAGGAGAGTTTCTTCGCTCAGAATTGGGGACTGAAGCGGCCTACTATTGAGATGTCAACTGCGAAAAATTTGAAACCTTTCCGATCGTTCAGATCACAAGTAACGGCCGGGTCAACTAAGACTGATCCAATGGTAGTACAACCGAGGCCGGTCAGGCTATTCGGAGCAAGTGTTACAACTGCTGGCCGAACTTGTGCTAAGCTTCCCCCCTACCCAGCCTGTCATCTCATCCCAACTACCTCTTTTTTTTTTTCTTTTTTTTTTGGCTAATGATCAATAATGTACTAAAATAGAAAATAAAAGTAGAAAAAAATACAAGAGATAGAGGGTACTAAGAGCTCCTCCTTCGGCATTTCCATCAGAAAAGCCCTACCCTCTATATTACTAAAATTAAACACTAATAATAAAAGGAGAATGCTCCTTAATAGGACTTTGAACAGCTGGCCTCAATTGGCGTGAGGCTCCCACCCACTCATTACATTTTCTTCTTTGCTTTCTTCTTACACACTGTTTTTTTATGCCTACTCTCTGGAGAATGTTCCTTGTCTTTCTGTAGCCTTTTGTGAACAGCATTCACTGCATTTTCTTTTAAAAGCATACCTAGCCTTTCCACTTCATTAAATGCAACTTCTACAACCCCCGTATCTGATGTTGTGATTATAGCTTCCACTTCTGCTCTTGCCGATTACCTTGTGATTCTTTTCTGAACCTCAACTACTGCTTAGTTACACTCATTTGAAGAAGTCTCAACCGATTCACCTTCTTTACCAACAATGTCACCCTCTTCTTCATCCTCATCTACCATATCAGCCCAAGCTTCTTGCTGTAAAGGTCTTTCATTTCCATACTCTACTATATTTGTGATAATTGTTTGCCTTATTAATGGGGAGTGCAACTGACCTCTCTAAGATGGAACCACGTGCTAGATATTGCTTGGAACATCAGCATCATGCTGGACAGGGCTAGGAATATCACCACGTAGAGAGATTGCATTAGGTCAAGGTCATCTGCTTCCCGTCCTTGAAGGAAAAAGACCCACCAGTTTCGTAGACAATATAGCCATTCTTTTCTTTTTGAACCTTTTTCACCGGCTGAGATCACTGGTTATTCTCCTTTTTCATCTATTCCGACACTGTTGAGTTCCACTCTTCCATATCTAGATTAAAAAAATAAAAGATGATATTAAAAGGGACAAAAAAGTAATATTACGGAAATACCTTACCTCCCTTTTCTACTCAGTTAAAAGTTCTAGCCTTGAAAAGTTGTAGGCATCTTGCGCCCATCATGTACAATTATTAAACTACCCTCCATTTGGTCCCATAGCAGACTGGGCTTTGTTGTAGCAGGTACACTAGAAAAGAAAAAAGTACGAAGAGGCAGCCATCAGTGCCACTGCCAGAGAAGAATAGGAAGAAGCAGCAACAGCTACCAGCATCACCACCACTACTAGAAGAGGAGAAGAATAATGAAGAGAAGAAATCAGAATAGATAGAGGTGTACCTGGAATACCCTGTCCGACCTTCGATGAGCTTCTTAGAGTTGCATAGGCAAGGGAGAGGTGAAGGACTCGAGTTGCAGAGTCGAATGGAGGATTTAGGACTTCATCAGGTTCGTGGGTGGGGAAGGGAGAAGACAAACAAATATTTTTTTTTATAGGAAGTATTCTCTGAATCAGAGTCCACAGTGTCCAAGATGCCCTGCATTGCCAAGCATCAGGTTAGATCAGATTGGACCATATCGGCTGTGCGAAATAGTAACTTTCCCTGTACTATTTTGCATGATGAAGATTGTAAATTGGGGGAGGATAATATGTAAGTTACTTCTTTTAAAGGGTAATTTAATCATTATATAAATTTTAACTTTGCTACATCATCACTTAAGAGACATGTCTGTTGAATCAAGACCTATATGATATATATTTAACATCTGAGGGGGGATGGGTGATATTACTGGAAAGGTTAGGGGTTGGGTGATTTAAATGGAAAGTTCAGGGGGGGTGAAATTTTCCCAAAAATATATATACATCCTCTGCGGATTTGGGTTTCGACTTCTCGCTGTGATATGTTCCCACAGCTATTGGCTGCAACTCCTCTACTCAAAACAAGTTTCAACTAGTTTGGTGGATGGCCTTAAATTTCTCCATGTATTGCATTCGAAGTGAAGATTTATGTGTCTCATCTTCTGCCTTAAGGGTAACATCATGGTGGGTTTATGAGTACGATCCTTATTATCGTGGGTCCATCATCAAAAGTACAAGGAACGTATGATGGACTAGTAACTCAATAATTTTTATGTTTTTCATCTTCAAAAGGGTAACTCGACAATTTGAGATGACCTTGCTTCGTAAGGGCTACTTTGTATTTCGATTTTTCTCCATGGAAGCTGTAGTATTAGTTTGGAGGAGAGGGCTTACCAGGGTTAGTGGACAACCACTAGGATTACAGCAATGCAAGCTAGACTTCAACATTAACAAGGAAAGGGTTAATCACCATCGACAATAGGTGAGGTTACCTGCTCTTGGCTTAGAAATTTGGGATGATCAAAGGATTACTTTTTTCTATGGGCAAGGCATTGGGTAAGCCAGTTTGTTTGGACAACACCACTACAAACAAAGTCATTGATCGATTTGCAAGATTATGTGTTGAGATGGTGAGTGGTGGCCCACGCCAGGATGAGGTGATGGTTGGAATGTTCCTATTATGGACAACAATTCTTATTCAAGCAGGTGATTGAGTATAAGGATCCCCCCAGTAGGTGTGGATCTTGTGGTAGGTTTGGTCATCAGTCAGGGGACTGCAAATTTGGGATGGAGGATAGGGAACTACTCGACGGGAAGGCCTTGTAATAGTGGAGGACTCGTAGAGAGTAAATGTGCAAGGCTTGACCAACCTGGTTCCGCCTGTGGAGGGTAACTGGGCTGATGTCTCGGATGCTGAGAGGAGTTATTTTAATAAAGTCGAGGAGCAGGTTTTAGAGGAAGATGATCTTCAGAGGTCCCCTGTTGTAGTTTCCGGTGTGAAGGTTGTGGTTGGAAAGGGCTTGGTGTCTGAGCTTTCTAGTCAAGGTGACAGTACGAGGTTTGTAGGGACTGTTGCAAGTCAGCCAACTCATGTGGACCTTGAGGTTATAGCTGCCGCAGTTGCAGGGAACCAAAATCAGGATGGTGGGGTCTCTTTGGTAGAGAAGCTCCAGGGCGGGAGGTTTACTGAGAAAGGCAAAACGAAGGTTGTCCACTCTCCAAGGGTGACCCGCAGTGAGGCTCTACGTAGAAGGGTACTTGATGTTGGTGCTTTGTTCTTAGTTTAGAGTGTAGGATGGTGCTTGCTAGTTTTGTGGCTCCCTCTAGTCGGCCCCTGTTGATGGCTACCTTGCCGAATGTGGGATTCCTGACTTATAGGGTGTTCAATTAGCAAGATTTTAAGTTTTCATCTCAAGAGTTCGAGCTAATAAATGAAGGGACTCTCAAGTATATAAGGCGTTCAATATTACGAACTTAACTAAGGTGGAGTATTCCTAACAATCCTCCTCGCGTGTTGTCCCTCCTTTGGATGGAAATACACGTGGCATATGTGATCCCTCATCAGTTAAGTCTGGGATCTTTGGTGCCTTATATACTTGAGAGTCCCTCCACTTTCAAAATTCAAACTTTTGAGATGAAAACTTAACATGATTTCAAGCTCCATGTTCCTTCATTACTCTCACCCAAAAGAGGGACTACAGTCACCCAAAAAGATGGACTATCACCCAGAAAGAGATACCAAGGTAACTCAAAAGTGGGATCACATTTACCACGTGTGTTGTCTCCCAAAAGAGGGGTAATGTGGAAGGGGGAGTGTCAGGAATAGTCCTACATTGCTTAAGATTGGACCTTGGATGCCTTATATATGTGAGAGTCTCTCCACTTACAAGTTTGACTTTTAAGATGGAAACTTAACACAATAATCAAGATTAGTGACTTCTTAACATTTGATTAATTAGAGCTTTGACCTTATAATATTACATTTGGCTACTCTAGATTATTCCCTACGTATCCAATGGTGAGAATAGCAGAATTAACCTTTCACGTGATAGAAAATAAATGTTCCTCTCTCTCTCTCTCTCTCTCTCTCTCTCTCACCTTTGATAGGAAACAGGAACATAAATTTTTTTTTTTTTTTTTTTGGATAGTTGGAACAGAATTATATTCATAAGAGAAAATTGGAACAATACAAATTAAGACTACGAGCATGTATAACAGCCCAAAGTAACTTCATAGCAACAATAGAAGAGGAAAGTTCACAAAAAATTGAACATGCTCTAAGTAAAACAGCATGTAAGAATCAGAGAACCAGGGGAATGACTCAGTCACAAGCCAACCCCAAAATAGCAAGAGACAGACCTTCGTGTCGTCATAAGTAAATTCAGGAAACTCTCCTCTAATTCCTCTTGAGAAATTCTTCTAAATATTACCTCTCTCGATATAGCTTTTGGCTGTAAATGAAGTTCCCACCTGCTTGCAAAGTTCCGAACTCTTCTTTCTAAAAACTGTTACAAGATCCAGCTTTATATATATATATATATATATATATATATATACATATACGCCTCTAACCCCCAACCGTGGAGTTGTATCCATCAAGATCAGGTCATCACATAATGCTGCAAGCAGGACTGGTGGCTAGGCCGACTATGCCTACGCCGAGTGATCCTATACTCGCCAAATGTGCCAACTTTTCTAGAAATTTATGGAAATCCTTGTCTTGGCCATCCTGAAAATAAAGAGAGCCAAAGGAAAAACGAGTCAATGCATCAGACTGGTTCCTCTACATGTACATGTATTTTTTATGAGATTCTATCACTGTTTATGAGTCTAGACCCATCTCTGGAGATTTTTTAAATGATAGTGGGAGCTAAGCCAGCATCTCATTCTCTATCCCTCCCTCTCTCGTCTGACATTCTCTCTTGCCCCATGCCCTTTATTGAGCGATCCATCGCCACCCACATAGGCAACAGCATCCACAAAGAAACCTCTCCCGGCCCATAAAAAAAAATATAAAGATAGAGTTGTTGTTTCAAGTTTTTTTTTTCTAATATTTTATTAGATCTGTTGTATCGTCCGTATAACTCCAATCCTTCTTGCAATGGGCAAAAAATAAATAAATAAATAAAGACCCCTTATCTAATCCTTCAAATTAGAAAGAAGCTCTAGCAAGGCCTCAAAACTGGAATCTAATAACATAATAGAGAAGGGTAGGTAGGTGGCTGGCTATATCTTAAAACCAGTAAAATATTGTAAAACTACATTATACAATAAACGCATTATAACATAACCACAATAGATAAGGGGCCGGGATTGTATGAGGTTGCTCACTCACCTTGTAGATAAGTTGCCTTTGTTGTCCTACTTGTGGTTGTGGCTGCATAATGATATATTCCTTAATAATTGGATAACTGAATAATTATCAAAAAAGGGTCCATGCCCAGATTCGAATCTCCGGCTGCGGTAACAGGAGCAACAAAGATCATAGCAACGTTTTGTTTTCAAGATGCAGTGTTGGCAAGTGATGTATGTACCCTAAATAAAGGATCCACAACCATCACACCATACATTCCTTGCCTGAGTTATGTAGAAGAACACTATAAATTCCCCAAAATCTAGAAACCCGTTTTGGTCCCTATCAATTTCGAAGAACAATTTAGGATTATAACAGCTATAGCCGTTCTTCATCAAGAAACCTTGAAACTCATCAATACTAATCCACCCATCTCCATTCACATCCATGCTCCTGAACACTGTATCAGCCAACTGCTTTACCTCAGATGGACCAGCTTCATAAAAAGCTAAGGCCGCCTCACGTATATCTTCCATCTCTCTCTCTCTCTCTCTCTCTCTCTCTCTCTCTCTCTCTCTCTCTCTCTCTCTCTCTCTCTCTCTCTCTCTCTCTCTCTCTCCTGTTTGTTTTGTGTGTATGTTGATGGTTTGAAGGTTCAGTTCGTTTTTTATGCACAGGCCAACAAGATACTTCTTTTTCTCTTCTTCCTATTCTTTCTGGTTCTTCATTCTTCTCGCCGGCTTGACCCAGCTCTTGCATCTCTGTCATGGGTCCGCATTTTTATCATATTTGCAAGACCTAAGATGAGTCCAGAAAGATGCAGGGTAGACAGATGCAGGGTAGACGATGTTGCTAATTACAATATAGGAATATTGAGGACAAACTTCCAAGTGAAGAACGCCAATGTAGAAAACAATTAATAGTGTCTTACATAAGAAGACTTCTAAGCGAAGATGACCGGAGTCTTTTCCTAGTTAGTCATCACAAGGAAGAGAGAGACTAACTATGAAAAGAGTATTCAACACATGACTTCATCCTATGTTAAAAACTGATGACATTTTGTTAAGACAATACTATTTTTATTAAATGTAAAATTACACAAATATATCATCTAGAACGAGACATCTGCAATTGGAGAACTTGTAGAAACCTAATTCCAAACATAGATGATGATATATTTATATAATTTTACACTTAGTAAGGGTAGTATTGTCTTAAAAAAATTTGAAAATTTCTCTCGTCAGTTTTTAATGCGCCCGAATAGACTATATTGTTATAAAACATTGTTTCAAGAGTAGTCCGTTTAACTTTTGTCAAGAAAGGATAGTTCTATGCAATAAATCAATTGTCAAAGGGGTATCTGAGTAAATTTTCATTTTTATTAACAAATAATTTCCAATGAGTATTGAACACACGACTTCTTTGAGAATGTCGGTATTTTTCCCAGTGAGCTACACTCTTTGGGGGATTCGAATCATGGTTTAAGTTCACATTATCTGTCACTTGGGAAATCCATACGGGTTGAATATGAATCGATCAACATGCCAGAATACTGATATATATCAACTTACACAGATTAGAATAATACTTTTCTGGTATTCCCTCTTCACAAAAAGTGAAAATACTTGTTCTAATCAAATGGAACATAAAAGGGAGAGACTTCCACTTGGTCAAATCACTTAGAGAGAGAGAAAGAGAGAAGGATCTACACGTAATGGGTATATTGGAATCATACACAGTAATAGGGAAAATAAAATTATAAGACCCCTGACTGATGACTAGAGGAGAGAGAGAGGGATTTTCTGAGTTAATGTGGTGGTTCATGTACTGCCAAGTCAGCTATCAACTTACCAAAGAAAAGTAGTAGATGCCGGTCTGGAAAATAATATAGGCGACTGGGCGAGGTTCTCTGGCGGGCTGGCCCTACGACAGTCCTTGCAACTTCTTATTACCTCACCCCTAAGTTCTTAGAGAAAATCTGTGATTGGCTAAAATCTTTGACATGGTCAATGAGAACATTTGCATCTATAATCAAACCATTCGAATCAATTGATCAATTTTCGAAACTCTAATTTCAAATATAAGCATACAGTGCACTTTGGATATGAAGGTCAAGAGGAGACCATAGAGGAAGAAGATGACATGTTAGGGAAGCTGTGGAGACTATTCAAGGGTGTACATGTACATAAACTTCTCACGTTGCTACAAAGTGAATGTATGTCCATATCTATACTCCCAAATTTTAAAAATGAAACACCATATTCAATATGTATTGTATTATTACCATGTTTGTTTTTTTAACCAAAATTTTTAAATTTTTCTTGAAGTCTATCCATTTCATACTTGTATGTATCCATAATTTTTTTTTTTTTTTTTTTTTTTGGCCATATCAGAATTTACTATGCTTTGACTCCAATCAAATGGATCTTAAAAGGGAGAGACCTGCAATTGGATCGTCTGCAGCCCTTGCAGCCGCATCCAGGCCATTCGAGTGCATCCAGGCACATGCAGATGCACGCTCAATGGCCCGGATGCGACTGCATGACTACAGGAAATCCAAGTCCAAAAGGGAGTGTACAATCCCACAGATCCTAACATCTTTTTGAGCTGCCTCGTAAAACTATTAAATCCTTGGAATTCTTCTTCTCCATGTTCCTATGGTCAGGCCCTGACTAACCAAAAAAAATAAAAATAGAAGAGGATCCATTTCGTTAGCTGGGATAGGATTGCGAGCCCAAAAATCCGCAGGGTAAAAAATATGAACAAGGCAGCTATCCTTATGCTTGTGTGGAAGCGTGTTTGTAAAAAGAACAGCTTATGGGTTGAGTGGATACAGCACAAGTACTATCTCAAAAATGATTCCATTTGGACGTTTAAGTTAAACCAAAACAGTTCGTGGTTATGGAGATCCATTTTAAAATATAGAAGCATTATCGAGAAGAAGATCATGAACTAAATTGGGAACGAAACGGACACTTTTTGTGGCTCCACCCAGTTTCCAATCCCTCTCCTCCCAGAGGTTCAGGAGGAGAGACAGCGGCCCCTTTAGATGGCCGACACCTGGGGCTCAGATGAATCCGAACCCTCCATCCCAACCGACACGACGTGGCCATCTAACGGGGCCACGGCCTCTCCTCTCAAATCTCTGGGAGGAGAGGATGTGGATCCCTCGAACCATGGCATCCTTCAAGTATCCTTGACTCCAAATTTGGAAACAGGATATACTCTTTGGCTGGTCTCCTGAAACTCACTACAGTGAGCTCCATTATCAATATTGAAGGAAACTGGATTCCCTAACCAAGCAAAAATCGTCTTCTTCAAGAGGTCTGGCAATCCCATGGATCTATTGCTCATACTAACCATGTCGGGGCCGACAAGATTACTTGGTGTGATAGATCGGCTTCTTCCTTCTCTACAGCTAGAGCATGGGATCTAGTGAGAATCCCAAATCCGGTTGTCCCAAAGGTTCAATGCATTTGGCTCCCCATCAGCATCCCTTGGCACTCCTTCACAGCTTGGAGATGTGTTTTAAATGCATTAGCTACAGCTGATCGATTAAACATTCATCATGTTTTTGTTAAGCCAGTGTGTTGCTTCTGCTGGTCAAGCTAAGACTCGGGATCATCTCTTCTTCAATTGTGACTACTGCTTCATTTAGTCAAGAATTGTTTCGTTATGTCATCCCACTCACTCTCCCTCTCCCTCTCCCTCTAATAATGTTATCCGCGAGGCACCCTAATTCATGAATGGTCTTATGTCTCCTCAACTTCCTCTTAAGGATTTAGTCTGCCTCACACATTACAATTTTGCCTTAAAAATTCTTATATTTGGATTTATGTCATTGGGGAGACCCATAGCGATCCCAATTCTAGGGTTTACAACCCTTTATCTGCATAAAAAAATCCACCTACAGGTATTGTCAACAAAACATAACCCATGTATCGACTTCCAGGCATTGTCAATCAAACATTATCAATTCGGACATGACCATCTATCACAGGTACTGTTTCAATTTTCAAAAAAAAAAGAAACCTAGTGTGTCTAACCCATTCAATGTACAATGTGGAAAAGTAAAGGTTATCAAGAGTATATGAGAGAGTAATGTGAAATGAGACTGTTTTAACCACCCAAGCACCAATTAAACCACTCCTTAATGGGCTAGTTTTTCCAACCTTAACAAACTTCCAAATCTCATTTAGGAAATTCGGATTCCATGAGGCCTCCATTTTTGTCAAATTACTGTATTACTGCACTCACCTTCATATTATTAGGGATGAAAGCGCAAACAAGGGAGAAAACGAAGATCGAGTAAATACACAAACATCAGGATTTGCTGTGGTTCAGCACCCAATCCAGAATGCCTACCCCTACCCTAGAGAATTAGAGAATTTCTTTATTCACAAGTAAGCTCTACACTTCCCTCCACTTGACAAACAGTTCTCCTTTGCTCAGCCTTAGCTAGGTTTTTCCTCACAGAGACAATATATAGGCTACCTAGAAACCCTAACCCCACACAATTACAGATTAACCCTTGTACATGTAATGGACCCAAACTTAAATATAAATACAACTCCAATAACTGTATGGATCACACAAAATACAAGACAACCTAATAAATCTCTACCTGGCTTGGATTCTGCAAGACACCTTGAAAAAGAACCCATTGAAATCAATTCTGCGAACTCGACTATTCTCTTTGTCAAACCGCTACACCCAAACAGGCATAGCCCACACCGCATCCCGATGTCCCGCATAGCTCAGCGCTACATGATGTGATGTAACTCCACCTCTCACACTACCATAGCACCACCGGAGATATCACTTTCACTCACAGTTCTCTGCAAATCCAATTACACCGGAAAATCGAGTCCTCACGCTGCACCTTTAGCGCAAGCCGGAGACCAACCCTCACGCAACCGCCAACCTCCTTACCCCACGGCAACACAACGGCCATATGCACAGTGCCGAATTCAAACCCGCCATCAGATCCAAAGGAAAACCTCCCCAATCCGACCAGATCCACGAACAGCTGTCATCGCCCCTTCAATCCGATCAGGATCTCCCAACCGTCGCTGACCATCTGCTCAACTAGCACCCAGACCCAGATGTGACACCATCTACCCCAGATTCAAAAGCAAACCACCCAGATCTACCATCTGAGCCCTTACCAAACAAGGAACCTCCCTCTCACAAACTCCTGCCGCCAAGCCCTATAGATTCCTCGCCGTACTAGCATCCATTCTCGAAGGCAAGACTCTGCAGTCCATTATGTTCCCTGCTGCTTCTGCATCTGATCTGAGCATGTCTTCCACCACTGCTTTATCGCAAACATGCATTAATGGTTGAGTCATAGCCATACTCGAGACCCCTCCCACAATCGAGCTAATATTCCGCCCCATCATCCTGTCTACTTCCTCAGGCATCATCACTGAGTTCCCAGCCTCCGGGATCATCAAGCTACCCACAACACCATTACCTGAAGCATCCTACGGAATCCCCTTCACCTGTGATAACCCTTCCGGATTTCCCTGCATCTGACCTAGCCTCTCGAACCGCCACTGATCATTCCCCTGCGGCACACCCTGATCCACCATCACCCACTTTACACACTTTTTCCCTTTTTTTTTTTCCTTTTTTTGTAACGATGACCTTAGGTAATGATGTTTTTTTTTTTGGGTAAGTTAAGTAACGATGACCTTAAAAGTAAATCACAAAGAAAACAAAACTCACATTTCCTTCACCGTTTCCAATTTGTTTTCATCTCTCTCTCTTTCTAACTCACCTTTCCTTCACCGTTTTCAATTTGTTTTCATCTCTCTCTCTCTCTCTCTCTCTCTCTCTCTCTCTCTCTCTCTCTCTCTCTCTCTCTCTCTCTCTCTCTCTCTCGTATAGACCATTGCGCACCTCCCCTTTCTTCCAGATCCATAACAATCTGTCGAACCTTGCTCTAATACCACTTGTTAGGGAAGAAAGCGCAAACAAGAGAGAAAGCGAAGAATAAGCAAACACACGAACACCAATATTTTCCATGGTTCAACACCCAATCCGGAATGTTTATCTCCACCCAAGAGAATCAAAGAATTTATTTATTCACAACAAAGCTCTACACCTCTCTCCACCTGACAAAGTGTTCTCCTTTGCTTAGTTTTACCTAGGTTTTTCCCCATAGAAACAATATATAATCTACCTTGAAATCCTAATTCCACACAATTATAGATTAATCATTGTACATGTAATAGACCCAAAATGAAATACAAATACAACTCCAATAACTGTGTAGACCTCACAGAATACAAAACACAACCTAACACATATTTATACCTATAATTTAATTCATGCAAACTCAGTTTGTATGCACATTCCACACTTTTGCATACTGCCTGCACCTTCTCTGTTCATTCGACCAAGTGCCATCAGTTGCAGTAAACAACAAAACTTCCTGATTCTAAGCATACTAAAACTCCACGTTAACAGGCCCACCACAAAACTCCAAACGCTTTCCCCATCCGTCATACAAGACTGTTAACTTATCAGAGTTCTTGCACATCTCAAGAGCAGGCAAAAGATGGTAAAGGTTGCTTATTACTCTCCACTACACATTCACAGCCTTAGAAAAACATGGCGCAAACAAAAGTGGAGCAAAATGTTCAAAACAATTCTTTGCTTGACATCATGGAGGAGAAGATGCAGTCTAACACCAATTAGATACTCATTGCCATGGATGTTGATCTGCTCAATCTGGGTTTATCAGTTCGGTTAGGTCCAGGATGCAATTGACAAAAATCAAAAATCAAACCGGTTATTCATCAATTTGAAGAATCCATAGTGAAATTGAACAGATTACTAATTGGTTTCAGTAAATCGTTTTTAATCGGTCCACGTTCGGGTTGTTATTGGTTTCATTATACAGTTTGTAACCCGTTTTGGGTCAGCCAAAAACCAAGCCGAGTCCTGTAGACAAAGCCACAAACCACCAAAATTCTAAAATGTGAGTTCTAAATGAACCATATCCTATAAATCAAGCTGGAAATTAGAGGAAAGCTCATAAAAGGTACTTTAGCATACAACTCAAAACACGAAAGGTTTTTATGTAAACCAAATTTTGGATCAAGCTACAGAACCAATCGGTTTATTCTGTTTAATTGGCTCGACAGTTTTTCTTTCTAAACAGTTTTTATCAGTTTAGAACTGATGGTTTATAGGTTTAAAACCAAATCGAACTGTTTATTATTAAACTTCATTATCCCAAACCAAAACTAAACCAATTATCGCTCGATTTATCGATTCAAGTTTAAAAGGTTAGGTTCGTACACCCTTATTTCTGGAAAAATAAGAGCTATCAGGAGAAGAGAAAGTGATATACCACTTCATATAAATAAAGTTACAGGGATAAGATACCCAAAACTAGGATCACAATAGACCTATCTTAGATTCGCAGACAAGAAGCAATCACAGACTAACAGTTCATAGAAGACATCGTATCAGCAAGAATTTAATCGAATAATGCATTAATATGGACTGAGAATAAATTAGTGTTGGACAGAAAACCAAAGAACTATTCTCAGCAGAACCAAGAGTCAATCAGGAATGCAGATTTGGTATTGGCTAACAGGAATTACGCTGACACCAGAAACCAATAACCACATGCTAGGGACAATCAGTATTCATTCAGCAACAAGATAATAAATTAAGGTATTGATGTGGACTGAGTTGAGAAAACAGTATCCGAGACCAAGGTTTATGGCAATGTTCAAAATCTCGGCAAGATCTCAAAGATCTCGAGGTGCTCGAGACGAGATCTCGCCTCGATATGGGGTCTCGACCATCTCGACCAGTTTTCGAGCTGGTCTCGACCATTTCTCGACATTTTCGATCAATTCTCGACCATTTCTCAACATTTTCGACTAGTTCTTGACTGGTCTCGACATAATTTATGACTGTATAGTCTACTTGACTACTTTGGGTTTTTTTTACTATGACAATTAACTAATTAAGTGTTATTATGTTTATTCTTTTCCTAAAATATCATTTTACTGGCTCATTTGGTCTTCTGTGATTTTCTATTAGTGTAACATTATGTAGAATAGCCAATATTACCCTAGGTTTACATTTGAACTTTAGACCGACACTGCCAAACATGGGTGTAAACCCATACAACCACCATATGTGATTATTTATACAATTTTATGGTTTAAATATGTTTATATATGCTAAAATAGGGTTTTCTTAAAGTACCAAGCCTTAAAATGGTCATTTTCGGGTCGAAACACACATTTTAAGCCTTCGCGGCTTTTGTGCAGTGTCTCGCCGAGATCTCGACCGAGATTTCCGACATCTCGGTTTCTCAAAGGGTCGAGACACCCTCGAGACTCAAGATTTTGAACCTTGGTTTATGGTAAAACCGAGAGTTGAAATAGGGATTCAGAATTGTAACTGATGACTAGGATTTAATGTTCCAGATTAAGAGTAATTAATAGCAATAACAATTAACAGCCCACCTTTGAAACTGATATTCAATATTGGAAACAACTTAAAACAGATTACTATACATGCAATATTATGGGCCGGATTATATCAGATTTAAAGATCAATAAACTGAGACAAAAACTGAGATTAAATCTGTGGTCAGATTTTATATGGAACTAGCGCAACAAAGAAAACAGTAAACTTACTTGCTTAGCTGGGAGAATGGAGAGGAAGAAGAAGATATAGTCCTTGGAATCCCATCTTGGACTTTGTTGAAATCCTATCAACATGCAATAGCTTCTCACTATGCAAAACTGTATCCCACAGCAGATATTTTGTTTCCCACAGAAGCAAAGGCAGCAAATTGGAAGTAGTGCCCCATTACAACTGTTGACTGCTATTTACCCCAAAAAAAAAAAACTGTGGACAGCTTGGACACCAAAATAGAGAACTAAAATCATAAAAGACTTCATGACTAAGTAAATCCTATTGGATTGAAAATTAGAGACTAACTAATGGAAACTAAATCAGATCTAACCAAAATAGAAACAACAACTTGGAGGACACTTAAAAACAGAATAGAAACTAAACCACTACTTGAACCAAAAGGAAAGTATAGAAACCCCTAACATAGCTTGCGGCTGGCAGTCTTGTGGCTCACTCTACAAATAAGAAACTTTCAAAAAAGAACCATCTTGCCTCTGGACCATAATTGGGCTGCAGGGTTGTCAGCTGAGCTGGAAAAAAGGAGAGGGCACAGCTGCTAGGCTTGGAGATGGGCCCCGTTGTGGCCCACTCCATGATTGAACTACATCATAAAGGTATCAAGTTAAATGAACTACCATTGACATCAGTATCATCTTAGGACGAAGTAGTCTACAACGGCTCTCATTGAAACTCTGATCCAAGCAATTTTGTGAAGTTAAATGCAGCATACAACAAGAGGCAGATATCCCACCAATTTTGGTAACTAAATACTCTTGACATTGAGCAATCATAATTGGATTCTCCCTTGCACCAACAGGACAAAGCTTGCCAGAATCAGGAACCATCTCAATAAGAAGTAATGGGATTGAATGGAAATAACAACCCTCTGAGATCTATTAGTACAAAATAATTGCACGAGAAAATAAATATTATGCTTCAACTATAATGGCTAATTATATGAACTAATGATTTCACAAATTCATAGAAAAAGAAAACTAAGATGCTGGAAAAGGATAAGGTGTATTGCAATCATACTATATTCATCTGAGGAAGTATGCGGAGTAAATACAACAGTAATCTATATGGAACATGGCAGCAGCGGGACCTGCATCTTTTTTTTCAATTGGAAATGACAATCATACATAACCTTAGGGTATGATCATACAAAATCCAGTATCATAGCCCTGGATCAATCATAATGCGCAATCACTGCTTAACACACCAATATCAATCATCGTCTTCATCCTCCTCCTGCAGATACCAAACCATTTATGTCAGTATTGACAATGCAAAGAATTGATAATGCTAAAAGAAATTTATATGTAACAAAGAAAGGCATCATATTGTGAATTTATTGTTAAGCAGTACAATAAACTTATGCCTGTCAGGATGAATATAGGGCAAATTTTTTATTTAAATTTTACACAGGAAGACAGAAAGGGCTATATCAAGTGGAGATCTAAATGCACAATGCATGCACCATAGGAAACTTATATGGCTAAGAAAAGTTTACAAATTCCTTATACAGCTAAAAGTTTTGGTGTCATCACATCCATTCAATGTAGGGCAGAAAGGAATTCTTATGCCAGAAGCACCAACGACATGAGATTCCCTAGGAAGTTATAAACATTGAATACTATAAAGAATGTAAGACACATAACTTTAGATGA
>CM053269.1:39203272-39256450 GCA_028583415.1 Protea cynaroides | reverse complement strand
AACTTTAGATGAAAAAATCAGAGGTTATGACTTGAAAGATACAAGCCTGCACCAAATGCACTTTTTCCAGTCAGGGTTAGGAGGTTTCCATTTTGAAATATTCTCTAACAAGATCCTACTACAATAATATGAAGGGCATGTAGGAAAACATGCATCATGCACATTGTATATTAGATGCACAATATATGCCCATACACAACTGTGAAGGATACTCTTGTCAAGAAACAGTGAACCACACAGTAATATAAACAAGCCAGAACTCACCTCTGCACTTTCTTCCTCATCATCATCATCATGCATTTCAGATCTTGACCTGTCAGACTCCTCATTACCATCATCAGCTGTACTTTCCTGTAAGTGAAATAGAGATAAGCCAGCAAAACCATCCCAGAAGGCATTAACTTAATCACAGTGAGAGCCACTGCAATTTCCTAACCTGTTCCTTGATGTAGGCTGACATATGCTTTTCGTACTCTAACTCCCTTTTCGCAGCTTTGGCTTCATATGGAGCTTTCTCCTGTCAAAAACAAGAACACATCCACAGAGTATTTGAGTTAGTTTTTACACTGAATTACCCTTTCATAAATAGGAAATTGATTCTAAGAGTTTATTTATCACTTATTTCAATTAATTTTATTTGCAAATATCGACAGTCATTTTCCAACTTGCCACATATTACAATGTGTCCATTTTTGTCTATAAGTCCATCAAGTCTGTTTTAATCCATGGCCCCTTACAAAATGATACTTAACCAGTGTCCGATGAGACAACACCAGGTAGGCACTGGCATGGCCAAACCATTATGAGATGCGAAATCACCAAACAAGCTCTTCAACAGACTTTGGTTGGTGTATAGCCAAATCAATCTGGACTCCACATCACTAAATTTTGCAGCACACCTTTACAAACAGAATTCATTGAAGCTTTTTTAAGACAATATTGATAAATTTTTGAATTCCTAACATCTTCCATTATTATTAACATATTTGAACCAGTTCTGCCTACTCTGCAAGAGTGTTTCAATACTTACAGCAACAGACAATGAGTTCCACTTCTCACCACCAGCTTTCCCAACCTATAGACACAACATCACCAGCCATATCAATCATCTAATCCACTATAGTGACATGTCCAATTAAATCACAAGAATGGAAGCAACTGAGTTCACGCTTGTTAACTGCTTACAGCTGAGACAGATTTCACATTCGGATGCTCTAGCTTGTAACTCTTTCGAAACTCTTCCCTTTTCAATTTACAGAACAAGAATCAAACTGAAGCTAAAATCTAATGTAACACTAGATGCATAAACTTTGAATTTAGACACCAGCAAATACACTGTCCTTACATAAAGACAAAGAAAACACTTGATGGCCTCTTTGGTTTGCTAGGGTCTTCCGTGGCAGCTTTCTCCTCGATGACCCGTCCCTTGCTACCTTTTCTACCTTGGCAGCAGCCTTCCGCTTACCAACCTTTCTGTAATTAAGAAAGAACCAAGCAAATCATTGAACTGTTTACCCAATCTCTAAAACCATATTTGAACTCAACAATGGAAAACAAAAGCACCCAATACTTAACCATGAAGTTAATGAACACAAACATAAGCTTATTAACCTGTCGTCAACAGCCTTTAAAGCTTCCTTTGGTCCTTCTTCACTGCCTTTGTGTCCTTCACAGCTAACTTTAGATGAAAAATCAGAGGTTATGACTTGAAAGATACAAGCCTGCACCAAATGCACTTTTTCCAGTCAGGGTTAGGAGGTTTCCATTTTGAAATATTCTCAACAAGATCCTACTACAATAATATGAAGGGCATGTAGGAAAACATGCATCATGCACATTGTACATTAGATGCACAATATATGCCCATACAAAACTATGAAGGATACTCTTGTCAAGAAACAGTGAACCACACAGTAATATAAACAAGCCAGAACTCACCTCTGCACTTTCTTCCTCATCATCATCATCATGCATTTCAGATCTTGACCTGTCAGACTCCTCATTACCATCATCAGCTGTACTTTCCTGTAAGTGAAATAGAGATAAGCCAGCAAAACCATCCCAGAAGGCATTAACTTAATCACAGTGAGAGCCACTGCAATTTCCTAACCTGTTCCTTGATGTAGGCTGACATATGCTTTTCGTACTCTAACTCCCTTTTCGCAGCTTTGGCTTCATATGGAGCTTTCTCCTGTCAAAAACAAGAACACATCCACAGAGTATTTGAGTTAGTTTTTACACTGAATTACCCTTTCATAAATAGGAAATTGATTCTAAGAGCTTATTTATCACTTATTTCAATTAATTTTATTTGCAAATATCGACAGTCATTTTCCAACTTGCCACATATTACAATGTGTCCATTTTTGTCTATAAGTCCATCAAGTCTGTTTTAATCCATGGCCCCTTACAAAATGATACTTAACCAGTGTCCGATGAGACAACACCAGGTAGGCACTGGCATGGCCAAACCATTATGAGATGCGAAATCACCAAACAAGCTCTTCAACAGACTTTGGTTGGTGTATAGCCAAATCAATCTGAACTCCACATCACTAAATTTTGCAGCACACCTTTACAAACAGAATTCATTGAATCTTTTTTAAGACAATATTGATAAATTTTTGAATTCCTAACATCTTCCATTATTATTAACATATTTGAACCAGTTCTGCCTACTCTGCAAGAGTGTTTCAATACTTACAGCAACAGACAATGAGTTCCACTTCTCACCACCAGCTTTCCCAACCTATAGACACAACATCACCAGCCATATCAATCATCTAATCCACTATAGTGACATGTCCAATTAAATCACAAGAATGGAAGCAACTGAGTTCACGCTTGTTAACTGCTTACAGCTGAGACAGATTTCACATTCGGATGCTCTAGCTTGTAACTCTTTCGAAACTCTTCCCTTTTCAATTTACAGAACAAGAATCAAACAGAAGCTAAAATCTAATGTAACACTAGATGCATAAACTTCGAATTTAGACACCAGCAAATACACTGTCCTTACATAAAGACAAAGAAAACACTTGATGGCCTCTTTGGTTTGCTAGGGTCTTCCGTGGCAGCTTTCTCCTCGATGACCCGTCCCTTGCTACCTTTTTCTACCTTGGCAGCAGCCTTCCGCTTACCAACCTTTCTGTAATTAAGAAAGAACCAAGCAAATCATTGAACTGTTTACCCAATCTCTAAAACCATATTTGAACTCAACAATGGAAAACAAAAGCACCCAATACTTAACCATGAAGTTAATGAACACAAACATAAGCTTATTAACCTGTCGTCAACAGCCTTTAAAGCTTCCTTTGGTCCTTCTTCACTGCCTTTGTGTCCTTCACAGCTAACTTTAGATGAAAAATCAGAGGTTATGACTTGAAAGATACAAGCCTGCACCAAATGCACTTTTTCCAGTCAGGGTTAGGAGGTTTCCATTTTGAAATATTCTCAACAAGATCCTACTACAATAATATGAAGGGCATGTAGGAAAACATGCATCATGCACATTGTACATTAGATGCACAATATATGCCCATACAAAACTATGAAGGATACTCTTGTCAAGAAACAGTGAACCACACAGTAATATAAACAAGCCAGAACTCACCTCTGCACTTTCTTCCTCATCATCATCACCATCATCATCATCATCATCATCATCATCATCATGCATTTCAGATCTTGACCTGTCAGACTCCTCATTACCATCATCAGTTGTACTTTCCTGTAAGTGAAACAGAGATAAGCCAGCAAAACCATCCCAGAAGCATTAACTTAATCACAGTGAGAGCCACTGCAATTTCCTAACCTGTTCCTTGATGTAGGCTGACATATGCTTTTCGTACTCTGCATCCCTTTTTGCACCTTTGGCTTCATATGGAGCTTTCTCCTGTCAAAAACAAGAACACATCCACAGAGTATTTGAGTTAGTTTTTACACTGAATTACCCTTTCATAAATAGGAAATTGATTCTAAGAGCTTATTTATCACTTATTTCAATTAATTTTATTTGCAAATATCGACAGTCATTTTCCAACTTGCCACATATTACAATGTGTCCATTTTTGTCTATAAGTCCATCAAGTCTGTTTTAATCCATGGCCCCTTACAAAATGATACTTAACCAGTGTCCGATGAGACAACACCAGGTTGGCACTGGCATGGCCAAACCATTATGAGATGCGAAATTACCAAACAAGCTCTTCAATAGACTTTGGTTGGTGTATAGCCAAATCAATCTGGACTCCACATCACTAAATTTTGCAGCACACCTTTACAAACAGAATTCATTGAATCTTTTTTAAGACAATATTGATAAATTTTTGAATTCCTAACATCTTCCATTATTATTAACATCTTTGAACCAGTTCTGCCTACTCTGCATGAGTGTTTCAATACTTACAGCAACAGACAATGATTTCCACTTCTCACCACCAGCTTTCCCAACCTATAGACACAACATCACCAGCCATATCAATCATCTAATCCACTATAGCGACATGTCCAATTAAATCACAAGAATGGAAGCAACTGAGTTCACGCTTGTTAACTGCTTACAGCTGAGACAGATTTCACATTCGGATGCTCTAGCTTGTAACTCTTTCGAAACTCTTCCCTTTTCAATTTACAGAACAAGAATCAAACAGAAGCTAAAATCTAATGTAACACTAGATGCATAAACTTCGAATTTAGACACCAGCAAATACACTGTCCTTACATAAAGACAAAGAAAGCACTTGGTGGCCTCTTTGGTTTGTCAGGGTCTTCCGTGGCAGCTTTCTCCTCGATGACCCGTCCCTTGCTACCTTTTTCTACCTTGGCAGCAGCCTTCCGCTTACCAACCTTTCTGTAATTAAGAAAGAACCAAGCAAATCATTGAACTGTTTACCCAATCTTTAAAACCATATTTGAACTCAACAATGGAAAACAAAAGCACCCAACACTTAACCATGAAGTTAATGAACACAAACATAAGCTTATTAACCTGTCGTCAACAGCCTTTAAAGCTTCCTTTGGTCCTTCTTCACTGCCTTTGTGTCCTTCACAGCTAACTTTAGATGAAAAATCAGAGGTTATGACTTGAAAGATACAAGCCTGCACCAAATGCACTTTTTCCAGTCAGGGTTAGGAGGTTTCCATTTTGAAATATTCTCAACAAGATCCTACTACAATAATATGAAGGGCATGTAGGAAAACAT
The DNA here is from genome assembly GCA_028583415.1 of Protea cynaroides. Lineage (NCBI taxonomy): Eukaryota > Viridiplantae > Streptophyta > Magnoliopsida > Proteales > Proteaceae > Protea > Protea cynaroides. The sequence goes on along the minus strand of CM053269.1, from coordinate 39,251,246 downwards.
GCATCATGCACATTGTACATTAGATGCACAATATATGCCCATACAAAACTATGAAGGATACTCTTGTCAAGAAACAGTGAACCACACAGTAATATAAACAAGCCAGAACTCACCTCTGCACTTTCTTCCTCATCATCATCACCATCATCATCATCATCATCATCATCATCATCATGCATTTCAGATCTTGACCTGTCAGACTCCTCATTACCATCATCAGTTGTACTTTCCTGTAAGTGAAACAGAGATAAGCCAGCAAAACCATCCCAGAAGCATTAACTTAATCACAGTGAGAGCCACTGCAATTTCCTAACCTGTTCCTTGGATGTAGGCTGACATGTGCTTTTCGTTACTCTGCATCCCTTTTTGCACCTTTGGCTTCATATGGAGCTTTCTCCTGTCAAAAAACAAGAACACATCCACAGAGTATTTGAGTTAGTTTTTACACTGAATTACCCTTTCATAAATAGGAAATTGATTCTAAGAGTTTATTTATCACTTATTTCAATTAATTTTATTTGCAAATATCGACAGTCATTTTCCAACTTGCCACATATTACAATGTGTCCATTTTTGTCTATAAGTCCATCAAGTCTGTTTTAATCCATGGCCCCTTACAAAATGATACTTAACCAGTGTCCGATGAGACAACACCAGGTTGGCACTGGCATGGCCAAACCATTATGAGATGCGAAATTACCAAACAAGCTCTTCAATAGACTTTGGTTGGTGTATAGCCAAATCAATCTGGACTCCACATCACTAAATTTTGCAGCACACCTTTACAAACAGAATTCATTGAAGCTTTTTTAAGACAATATTGATAAATTTTTGAATTCCTAACATCTTCCATTATTATTAACATCTTTGAACCAGTTCTGCCTACTCTGCATGAGTGTTTCAATACTTACAGCAACAGACAATGATTTCCACTTCTCACCACCAGCTTTCCCAACCTATAGACACAACATCACCAGCCATATCAATCATCTAATCCACTATAGCGACATGTCCAATTAAATCACAAGAATGGAAGCAACTGAGTTCACGCTTGTTAACTGCTTACAGCTGAGACAGATTTCACATTCGGATGCTCTAGCTTGTAACTCTTTCGAAACTCTTCCCTTTTCAATTTACAGAACAAGAATCGAACAGAAGCTAAAATCTAATGTAACACTAGATGCATAAACTTCGAATTTAGACACCAGCAAATACACTGTCCTTACATAAAGACAAAGAAAGCACTTGGTGGCCTCTTTGGTTTGTCAGGGTCTTCCGTGGCAGCTTTCTCCTCGATGACCCGTCCCTTGCTACCTTTTTCTACCTTGGCAGCAGCCTTCCGCTTACCAACCTTTCTGTAATTAAGAAAGAACCAAGCAAATCATTGAACTGTTTACCCAATCTTTAAAACCATATTTGAACTCAACAATGGAAAACAAAAGCACCCAACACTTAACCATGAAGTTAATGAACACAAACATAAGCTTATTAACCTGTCATCAACAGCCTTTAAAGCTTCCTTTGTGTCCTTCTTCACTGCCTTTGTGTCCTTCTTCACTGCCCCCTTCCCTTTGGCAGACTTCATTGTTCGGAAGGATCCCCTGAAATGATAAATTAGTAAAATCAAAACCACAGCTTTCGTCAAAACAATTTTCCTACCATACACTATATTTCATCTCTTAAACCAAAACTCACAACAAGTAGGCTACAAGATCATGACGGAGCAAGTTTAGCATAAACTACTGCTCAACCGTGAAAAACTTGTTCAATCAAAACCACAAAACCATTAATCCAAATGAGGCATGATTTTTGAAAAGCGGAGAAGTTAAAAATATTTATCCTCGAGAAATAGCTAAAGAAGTAAACAGCTCAAAAGAAGAAATAGAACTGGAGAAAAAAAAAAAAAAAACAGAGAGCATGAAATTTTAGGGAAAAAAACAACAACAACACGGGTTTACAAAAATCGCAACGAAGAGGAAGCTCCCAGAAAAAAAATTCATGTGAGGTGGAGGACACGATTATGTTGCAAAGTCACGCAAACAGAACTATATCCGTTGTTAAAGATCAGAATTTCTTCAGCAAAAAAAAAAAAAGAAAAATTGTGCAAAACTAAGATCAACAGATCTAACATGAACGGATAAATTAAAGCAATAAAAGAAGAAAACATACCAGCTAAAGAGGGACTGGATCGCAAATCTCCCGCTTCGAAAGACCAGAACGATAGGGCCAGTAAAGCAAGCGATCACCCAAAAAAAAAACAGAGCAGGACAGAGACACCAACGAGAGAGAGACCCAGTTGGGATCGGATCCTTTAGGGGGTGACTGGTCCAGCTGGTAAACTCTGGTGCTTCCTGTCAGTCTGTCACAAAGCAATAGCTCAACATACGTTTGTGTTGGTTACCGGCTGGCACCTGTTTCACAGTTATCAATTATATCCCTCAAAGCGTTAGATGCCTGCCGACTTTATTTTAAGACATCAACTCTACAGTCTCCTCCCTTGGGCCTTAACGGTGAGATATTTATGGTTCTATCAACAATACAAATAAAAAGACAATATTAGGTTTAAAATCCATCGAAAATTTTCTACCGAAAAATATAAATCCATCGAAAACTGACCAAAATGAATGGAAAAAAATATATTTTTATAGATCCTTGACCAGTTTTTTTTTTTACTCTCCTGGATTTCCTCAAAACTTGGTGGGTTGAACTGAGTTGAACGGGTCATACCTAGTCAGGCCAATCATGCTTTTTGTATTACTTTTAAATATATTAACGGATAAAGATCGTCTGTAGTGACCGCCAATATTGGCAGTGAGGATCTTGACCACTCAAAATGCATCGGTATGTGTCCCATTACACTTTGCTTTGAGTTACTAGGATCCTCACTGCCAACGGTAGTCACTATAGAGGATCCTGGTCCTACATTAATGAGTGTAATTTGTGTCTCATATTAAAAAGGTATCTAAGCCCTTCTTCTAGACCATTCAATCTCAAACCTAAAAAAACAATTCTTTCTTCACATCTCACTCTCTCTCTCTCTATCTAGGGTGAAGTATGACCTCCACAAACCACCATAGGTAGGGTTCTCTCTCTCCCTCAACAGTACTCCCTTCTCCATCTCTAGGGATCTCAATCTCGATTAAAAGCCTATCTTTTCCCATTCTATTATGGAACTCGTTTTTCGCTCAAGAGTGTCTGAGTTGAAGTTGTTCTCTAATTCTAGGTTTTTGCACTTTATATGGTATTCACTTCACATTTAGTTTCATAGTTAGAGAAAGACAAAGGAGTTAAAATGATAATAGTTAAATTCTTACACTCTTGCATCTGGCCTTCTATACTTCCCCAGTAGTTTGCCCTTGCATCAAGTCTCTTGCTGTTTGCCCATAACCAGGTACATCTCAAAATTTCAAAAAATTACAATTGTGACTTTTTTAGATGGTGTTAAATTTAAAAATAAATGGACAAATATACCCCTGGGTATTTTAAAAGCAAACGATCACAGTGCAACCGGAGTAGGAAGAGTTCTGCCTCCATCGTCTCTTCCAAACCCACCTCCTTATTCTCTTTCACTTCCTTCTCTCCACCTACAATCATTTCATCCTTCTCAAGGGCTCTTAGGCACCTAGTGCAACCGGAGTAGGAAGAACTCCGACAATTCCGCTCCAAGTTCCTCATGGCAGCAGCCCACGTCATGTTATGGTGAGAAGAACGGTTGAACACAGTAGGGCAACTCAAGGAGGCAATTTGAAGCAGCCTAATCCCAAAGAAATAGAGTATAGTGTCACAAGCCGTGTTCGCCTAATGAATGTAGTAATCACGGCTCGCAAGCGAGGTCTACAATGAATCCACATACTTTTGTGAATTGTCCGGCATCATCGAATTATCCAAGGACCACTTTGGAGTGAGTGCCCGCACCTGTAGCACCGACTTATCATGTGCTGCAAATAGCCACATGGGTAGCACCAGTTGTGATCTAGGTTCCATCCACAGGCCTCACGCACACCACCAGCTGAGAGGTCTAGATGGAATGATTGTATTGTTAGAGACGAACGCGCAAAACAGAAAAAGAAAGAAGATCAAGCAAACACACCAACACAAAATTTGTTGTGGTTCAACACCCAATCCGGAATGCCTACCTCCACCACAGAGAAACAGAGATTCTTTATTCACAAGAAAGCTCTCTACACTTCTCTCCATCTAACAAAGTATTCTCCTTTGCTCAGACCTTACCTTGGTTTTTCCACATAGAGACAATATATAGGCAAACCTAGAAACCCTAATCCCCACAATTACAAGTTTACCCCCTACATATAATAGACCCAAACCTTAATACAAGTACTACCTTGGTAACTGTGCGGATCCCACAGAATACAAGACATCAAATCCAATAAATCTCCACCAGGCTTGGATTCTGCAAGCCACCTTGAAAAAGAACTCGTTGATGTCAATTCTACAAACTCGTCCATCGTCTTTGTCAAATCACTACACCCAAACCGACATAGCCCACACCCCGTCCTGGTGTCCTGTACAGCTCACTGTCTTATGATGTGATGTGACTCTATCTCTCCCACTGTTGTAGCATCATTGGAGAGATCACTTCCACTCACAAAATCCTCAGCGAAAGAAACTCGCTTCTTACCAGATCTACACTTGTTCATAACTTGAACGTCTTACATCATTTGTCTTCCATCTGTACTCCTTGCCTGAGTTCCAACAGAACCACCATTTGTTTCAACACTCCCTGCAAATCTGTATATATTGTCAACCATCTGTCCCTGCATCACAACCATGGTCCCTTTTGAGACCTTGAGAACTCCACCTTTAGATGAACACCTATAGCCTCTTGCATCCAGTGTTTCCAATGAAATTAGATTCTTCCTTAAGTCTGGCACATGTCGAACCCCATTATAGTTTGCACAATCCCATCAAACATATGAATCCGTACAGTCTCAATCCCGACAACCTTGCTTTCAGCATCATTTGCCATTCTGACTGTACCCTTATCACATTCTTGATATGTAGCAAACTGTTCTCTAACTAAATACATATGAAACGAACAACCCAAATCTAAAATCCAATCTGAAGTATATGTACCTGATGAAATAGTGAGATAGAGATCTCCATCACTCCACTCTTCCGTGACACTAGCAGTAGATGATTTTTCTCCACTCTCCTTGTCTTCTTTTTCCTTTTTATCCTCATTACGTTTTGGACAATTCCTTCTTATATGGCCTTCCTTATTGCAATAATAATAAATTATTTTACGACCTTGTGACTTGGAGCGACCCCTATTCTTGCCATATTCAGGTCTCCTATTTGATCTTCCTCTACTCTGACTACCAACTGTAACCAAGGCATTACCCTCAACTGAGGTCCCCTCACCACTATTTTTTCATCGTGTCTCATTCATCAGCAAAGCAGCAATAATATCGTCAAATTTGAGAGTATCATTTCCAAACAACAGTGTAGTCACAATGTGATCAAATGAAGGAGGCAATGAAACCAATAGGAGAAGTGCCTTATCCTCCTCTTCGATCTTCACATCAAGAACAGACAACTCCATCAGAATCCTGTTGAACTCATCAATGTACACTTCAAATTTTACTCCAACTGACAAACAAAAGCCATATAACTGTTTATTTAAAAACAACCAATTTTGTCAATGATTTAGACTTGTACCTGCTCTCTAACTTCGCCCAAATTTCTTCTGGGTCCTCCAAACCAATGACCTCACGAAGAGTGTTATCCACCAGAAATAACTGGATCGTACTATTCGCTAGATATCTCAACTCTAGCCACTCATCATCCGTCAACTTTTTTGACTTGTCGGATTTCTTCTTGAGAGCCTTAATAGTCCCCTCCCGCGTAAGAATATTCTTCATCCGTTGTTGTCACAAGGTGAAATTATTATGACCATTGAAGGGTTATATGGAGAAGTTTGAACCATTCGACGCCATCCGATTAACTCGATCTTTACCTTCTGTGTCTACCATCAACTTCCAAGAGCTTCAATCACCATTGATCATGTACAAGACTGCCCGATCAATACCAAAGACATTGAATCTATCCAATCTGTACCTTTCAATGAGTCCGTAGCACCCAAAAACTCTTGGGACAAAAACCTCTATGTTTCCCTCCTTCTCTTTGGATGATACAATGTATGTACACTGCACTGGACTGTACGTACTCACTTCTTTTTCTTCTTTTTTTCACTTAAAAACCTCTATTCTAGGTTTGAACGATGGAGAGAAAAAAAACTTTTAAAAAACGATACAATTCCTCTTTTGTTTTTTTAATTTCTTTTCAAATCCCTTGTAATCGTTATCCCTATTTTTCTTTTTTTTTCTTTCTCAAAAGTAATGATTACATCTAATAAAAAGATCAAAGTAAAAACAAAAGAACATAAGGATTTCAACCTGACCTTTCCCCATCAAATTTTCTTATTGTTGATGCACAATCCGAGGAATGGTTACATTTATCCCTGCAAACCTTTTATGCTGCCACAATTATAAACCGAGATCATTCTCTCAAAAAATTACTTTCTCTTCTTTCAATTCACCGAAGAGAAAAATTCCTCTTTCTCAAAGAACCCTTGCACACCTCTCTCTTCTTCTTTCAGATCTGTAATCAATCTGTCGAACCTTGGCTCTGATACTACTTGTTAGAGATGAATGCGCAAAATAGAAAAAGAACAAAGATCAAGCAAACACACCAACACAAGATTTGTTGTGGTTCAGCACCCAATCTAGAATGCCTACCTCCACCATAAAGAAACAGAGATTCTTTATTCACAAGAAAGCTCTCTATACTTCTCTTCATCTGACAAAGTGTTCTCCTTTGCTCAGACTTTACCTAGGTTTTTCTATATAAAGACAATATATAGGCAAACCTAGAAACCCTAATCCCCTACCATTACAAGTTTACCCATGTACATGTAATAGACCCAAACCCTAATACAAGTACTATCTTGGTAACTTTGTGGACCTCACAGAATACAAAACATCAAACCCAACATGTATTTATGGCTGTGAGAACATAGTGTTTTTCCCTCCCAAAATGTCATCTTTCTCGTTAGTGATGAAAGAAAATTTTGGTATGAAAATGAGTGTGGGAAATGTAAAGGGTTCCTAAAAGGATAAATCTTCGACGTTCCCCTTTGATCTTGTCCACCCACGCCGATGGACAATAATAATCAGAGTCGTCACCTAGATTATGGTTTAAGACCTCTAAAATAGTCATCTCGCTAGGAAAGATGTCTAATGACTCGCGTCCCAAGATTGATTTTGGTATCCTAAGAGATTGGGCAAATATCGAGGTTACAATTTGGGAAGGTGTTAGGCACCCAAACCCCCGATCCAAAAATCATTCTCCCATAACTTTTCATTCCTTTCCTATACACTACTATTCAAATGGATCATAATCAAGGATGACTAAGTCTTTAAGGGTCCTAAACCAAATGACTAATTCAACCTAATTTAATATTCAACCACACATGTTATAAAGAAAATAAAGAAAATAAGCCTAGTGTAGGGATTGAAATTATAATCGAATGATAGATCGATTGGCCAATCAAGCGAGGATTGAAGTTATATTCAGATGTTGTTGTCGAACAGTCACAGTAGGGTTATATGACTCATAACCTGTCTTCTAGAAGCATCCAGTCAGATGTCCGATTACAAACTCATACCAGAATCCTTACTGTTAGACATCCCTAAAACTCCTAAAACAGATCTAAAAGACTTAACCTTTGGCTAGATCTCCAAGCCTACTTGCCTAAGGGTTGTGCCCTAGTATGCCATGGGTACTCTAGCTCCCAGGCAACCTAAGTAAGAATAATGCTTAGTTAAGCTTCACCTAACTAATAAGAACATAACTATAGGTACAATGTAAGCATTCGAGGAAAGCCTTCGTTGTTACCAGAGGGCGTGTAGTTTCTCACTGAACAAGTGAGGGTAAATCTAATTTAATTCCTTGTTTCATAATAACCTTGGATGTCTATGATGCATTATTGATTGAATAACATGTCATCCAATGTTTGTGATAATTGTTTAAGCATTTGCATTATGATTGTATGTCTATGATATAATGATGTTTGGTTGGCGTTGTGAGGTAACACTTAGACCGATGGACTGGGGACATGGTTACCATGTTTGCATTCATAAATATCTTAGCAGGGTGATGATGTCCAGATGGGGGTAAACAGATCAGGCTCTCTGCTGGGTACCCCTAGTATTTGGATGACATGTTAGCAATGGTTAGTAACAGATCCTTTTGATTGCAACCCTAGCCAATATGGGATTAGGTATTGGTATAGACAAGGGAGAACCAGTGTAATTTGATGTGTACATGTGAATACCAAGCTTGGCTCTGGCCCTTGAGGGAGAACTAATGTAGTCTAATGTGTACGTGGCTCATACCAAGCTTGGTTCTAATGAACCAATGTAGTATGATTTGTGCGTGGTACATACCAAGTTTAGTTCTAACCTTTTCTCTAGTGGGAGCATACTTTGGGAGGTGCTATATGAAACTATATAATCGGGGTGAGTGTCTACTCCCTCCTAGCATATGGGAGTTCTGCCCAAGATGTGGTGGTTCTCTACCTTAGGCATAGTAGATCATACACCAGACCTTTATAAAAACATTCATGTCTTTTTGCCTTCTTGCTTGTTTTCGACTTCTCACTGAGCTAGTGTAGCTCAACCCCCCCCCCCCCCCACAAAACTACTCATGTATTTCTTTTAAATGATGATGCAGGTTTTATTGTAGCTAATTTCATGGAGTCGTCGGCTGTCCCCAGTGTTGGAGCTCCTGTGGAGGAGGTTCATAGGGCAACCTGCGAGTGCGATATATGCATCTTTGAGTAGACACATACTTCTTATTTATTTTTATTTATGTTCTAATCTTGAAGAACATTAGTACTTGGACATGTGCCATCTTTGGTTATATTATTTATGATGACATTTGAACAATATTTATTTATGTCATGGATGATTGTGTGATAAACTAGTTAACATTTATATTTTACCATTTAGATCTCATTTTCTTAATATAAGTCTTCCGTTATTTCTATTTATACTCTGATTATGTGGATTCCCTTATGTATGGATCACAGGTTTCGTAGATATGCGCATTGCTTGCGAGATCTGGATTCAAATCCTCTCCTCCAAGAGAATCTAGAGGAGAGGTGGTGCCTCTATTGGATGGGCGACACCTGGGGCTCGGATGAATCAGAGCCAACACCGAGCCAACAAGCTAAGACAACAGGGGGTGTCAGCTGGGATGGAGGGCTCGGATTCACCCAAGCCCCAAGTGTCGTCCATCTAATGGGGGCGCCACCTTTCCTCCAGATTCTCTTGGAGGAGAGGATGTGGATCCGCGAGATCTTGGGTTGGACCGCTTTGCTTACAAACTGCTTAATCACACTGCTAAGATATCAAAAAATAGGGTGTGATATTTCACATCAATGTTAGTAGCCCAAAATAATAAATAGTAATTAGATATACCTCTAAGAAACCTGAGTATCCACTAAACTGTCTTCCAATGCTCCTTTCTTCTAGGATTCTACATGTACTAGCTACCTCCACTAGATGTGCAATATCTAGCTTGTGCAAACAATTGTATACATCAAACATCTAATTACTAAAGAATATGACACTTTTGCCATGAACTCCTTTTCTTCCTTCTTTGAAGTGCATAAGTCCTGGGTACGTTTAAAGTGACCTACCAATGGTGTAGTGACAGGCTTTTGCCTTGTCCATATTGAATCTCTTCAATACCTTTCCGACATAAACTTCTTGAGATAACCACAATTTCTTTTGTTTTATATCTCTCTTTATTTGCATGCCAAGAATCTGCCTTGCCTTATCCATTCTTTCATGTCAACGACTTTGGACAACCTTTTCTTAAGATCATTAATTCTTTGTATGTTTGATCTTTCAATAAGCATATCATCTACATATAAAGAAAGAATTATGAAATGTTCATTCTCATAGTCTTGAAAATAAACATAGTGATCAAACTGAGACCTTGTAAATTTAAAGTCCCTCATAAACTTGCAAAAATTCAAATAGCACTCCCTTGGAGCTTACTTGAGGCCATACAAGCTCCTATTTAATTTACAAACCAATTTCCCTTACCCTTGACTTCAAACCCTTGAAGTTGATCCATGTAGATCTCGTCATCCAAATTACCATGGAGAAATGCAGTTTTAACGTTGAACTGCTCAAGATATAAATCATCTACTACTACTATGCTCAAAATAATGTGAATTGATGTCATCTTTAGAACAAGAGAAAAAGTTTCATGGAAATCAATATCTTTCTTCTATGCGAACCCTTTTTACCGTCAACCTTGCTTTGTACCTTTGTGTTCCCCCAACTTCATCTTTCATTCTATATACACATTCGTCGTAGAATGCTTTCTTGTATCCTCCGGATAATTCAAATCGAAGCAATTGGATGTCCGACTCGGGCCTATATGACTCTACTATTAGCATTACCAAGTCTCAAGTTTTGTTGTGCTTTAATGAAGTCAACTTCTCCTTCATGGCTTGCTCTCACTTCACACTAGATTTATTCCGCATTGCTTTAAAAACATTATTGCTCACCGGATTAAGTACACAAAAACATAATTTAAAGCATGAAAATATATACTTGGAGGTCTAATTGTCTTTTGAGATCTTCTTAGAACAAGAGTTTCTCGTTCCTACTCTTGACGATTTTCAACATAATTGCCTGTAAACTCACCATCTGAATTTCCAGAATCATCATGCAAATTTTCTAGAATTCTTTGTATAAGAGTATAACCCCACCAGCAACCTCGCCGAGTTCAAAAAACTTTGTTTCATCTTTTTCGCTACTTTGTTGTTGCTTATTTTTGTACATGCAATTTTCTTTGAATATTACATATCTGCTCCTAAAAATTTCATTATGTTCATAGAGTCTCATGATTGATAACCAAATTCATTACCACCATAGCTGATAAATGCACATTTAACAAATTTAGGATCAAGTTTTTTCCTACTTTCTCTACTAACAAGTGCATATGCAATGCAACCAAAAGTTTTAAAAAAGTAATTCACCTCTTTTTCTGAACAACCTCCTTTGGAATCTCTCCATCCAATGCACCGGGCGGGACTCCGATTTATCGAAAAAAACTGTTGTGTCACCCGTGCTGCCCAAAACTATAATAGTAACCCTCAATGTATCCTCATGCTCCTTGCACATTCAAGGAAAGTTCTATTCATTCTCCGTGTGACACCTTTTTGTTGTGGTTTCCTTGGTATTGTTTCCAACCTTTTAATTCTATTTAGGGCACACCACATCTTGAAAACTCTATCATGGTACTCTCCACCATTGTTAGTTTTGAGACATTTGATTTTGTTATCTGTTTTAGATTCTGCAAGAGCATTCTACTTGAAAATATCATACACATCAGATTTATCTTTAATAACATAAACCCATGTTTTCTATTTGCATAATCTTTAAACAAAACAAAGTAAAATTTTCCACCAAGAGATTTTATCTGAGCTAGTCCCTAAACATCTGAGTGAATTAACTCTAACCTTTCTCTTTTCTTCTTGTTCCTTACCTTTTGAAAACTAACTCTTTTCTGTTTTCCATATACACAATCTCAACAAAACATAAAATCTATTCCATCCAGAGGTAATAGATTTCTTCAGTGTAGGGTCTTCATACCTGTCTCACTTAAATTTCCAAGAATGTGATGTTATAGTGTCATATTCTCACCTACAAAAACTAATAAAACAATGTATTATTAACACTAGTAAGCATATACAGAGTACCAACCAAATTAACCTTGGATACTACCATAGACTCTTTCATAATCTTCCATTGGTTATTATCGAAACTAATCAAATGCCCTTCATTATCGAACTTGCTTGTTGAGATGAGGTTCTTTTTCAAGTTAGGAACATGCCGTGCCTCTTTCCAATTCAAATGGCCATCAGTGGACAGTTTCAATAAGATTGTCTATTTTTCTTATAATCTTACACTCATGTTTGTATCCCATAGTAACATGTTCGTAATCACCATGAACATAATCATGAAAATAATGCTTATGGGAAGTACAATGAAAAGAGGCTCAGAATCAATGAACCACACTTCAGATTTAATATTTACTGAAGTTGATAAACATAAATCATCAAGTACCTGATCTCTTGAAGACACCAAGTTTGCTTCATCATTACTGTTCTGTTTACCCTTATCATCTTTGTTGTTTTCACTAAGGGTGTCAACGGGCCGGTCCGGGCCGGTTTCGGTCCGGGCTGAATCGGTGTCGGGTTTTATAAGCCCAGCCCAAAATATGTCCATTAAGAGTTCGGGCTGGGTTGGGCTACGCTGGACACAATAACTAACGGGCTGGTCCGGTGTCGGTTTGTTATCGGGTTGGGCTTATTGAGGTGATTTCGGGCTGATTCGGTCCGAACCGGGCTTATCAAACTTATCGGGCCAATTTTATATATAAAATATATTGCCTATTTTATTATTTCTATCTATAAAATTAGCATCATTCCTTTTATATGTATGTAATTCAATAAATTGTAACAATTAACATACTTTTTTCAACTATAGATTCATATAATCTTTCGCATCAAGAAGTGAACTATAACAGTGTAATATAATCCATCAAAATTTAAAATCATAAAAATTAAGAAATTGGGCCCGGATGAACCTTACTGGTGTTCGGGCTAGTTCGGGCTTCTTAACAGGCCGGTCCGGTCTGGTTTCGGTATGGGCTGAAACGGTGTCGGGCTTTACAAGCCGAGACCAAAACCTGTCCATTAAGGTTCGGTCCGGACTGGGTTCGGGTTATTTCGGGCCGGCTCGGTCCGTGCTACCGGGCCGGGCCCATTTTTGACACCCTTAGTTTTCACCCCAATAATCTTTCTTCGTATGGCTCATCTTGCCACAATTTCAGCATTTTCCTTTAATCTTTTCATCACATTTTTTCTTTTTGCCTTTCGACTACCATCAACCTTCATATTTTCCATTCGAACTATTTCTTTTCTTTTGCTGTCTGCCCCTTCTTTCAATCGACAAAACAGTACTAGAAGAGACCTCTGTACTTTTCCTATGCATTTCTTCACACAGTATACAACTAACAACGTCATGGAATACCAGGGTTCTAGTGACTGTGTTACTCATTGTCATAAGTAAGTTATTTTAACTTTCTGGCAAAGAACATAGGAATAATAAAGCCCTTAGTCCATCATCAAAAGTCACATCTACAAATTGTAATTGACTAGTAATCTAATTAAACTCATTTAAATGATCTACAATCAAAATATTGTCAGTCATCCTCATATTAAACTGAGTTTTCGTAAGAAAACCTTTATGAGAAACTAAGGGTTTTTCATATAACTTACCTAGGGTTGCCATGATTCTAGATGTTGTTGTCTCTTTGAAGATGTTGAAGGCAACCTACGACATGAGAGATAACCTCACCATAGCCAACGTCTTTCTATCAGGAACTTTCACTCATCCTCTTTCACAAATCTGACTTCTTGCCTTCCAGCTGTAAATCCTTCTGATAAAAGTAATCCTCCATCTGCATCTTCTACCACTAAAAGTTATGTCCGTTGAACTTATTGATCTATGATTTTTCATCTTCTACCTTTTCACTCACTCAAATGAAGAATCCTTATAGATCCGCTTCTTGAACCCTTGGCTCTGATACTAGTTGTTAGGATTAACAATGCAACAAAAGAACAATAGTGAAAAGGAAAATGAAAGAGAAACACAATATAATGATTTTATGTGGTTCACCTACGTAGTGTGTAGGGGTATATCTACGGTAGAGTAACCAGTCTCTAATTCTACTATTTTTATGAAGAACTTACAACGCTCTATACTCTCCTTATGAGATTACAATCCTTTATAAAGGGAAACCCTAAACCTCGAAAGTACAAGATTGCCCCTAGTAAAATTGCCTGAATTGTGGCAAAGTGAACAAGATTTCCTAGCTAACACCTTCTCCATTCAAGAGATAAGAGAAGACCAAATCCAAATTAGCGAAGAGAAGAAATTCAAAAACAAAACAAAAAAAAATCCCCCAAACCTACTTGAAACCCTACATTATGAAGAACTTGGTGATCTAATTATCGAATTTTCTTTTAATTTTTCCTTTTTGCAAAATGTTGTTTCGGTTGTGAAGATGCATTCTAGAGCAATGGTTTTGGTTTTCTCCTTATTCCGTGTAAAAATCATCTTTCGCTTTCCTCTAGTGGCAATCCAACAACTGGAGTTCCTCCAACATACATCCCGATGTATTGGGATACGTGCTGAAGGAACTCCAGCTATTGGATTGCATTGGAATTCCTCCAGCAGCGGGAGGGGATTTGAGTCCCCTTCTTCCAAGGATCGATCCGTTTTTACTAATGATGGAAGGTAAACTTTTGCAATGTGGTTCTTTGCTTTCCAACCCTTTTGCCTCTTTAGTTCAAACTCCCACCTCAGGTAGTAAGAAGCTTGAACAGTTCTTACACCCCCCCCCTAACATTCAATCATTAATTTATTTTAGTTTCACACCAAATAAATGTGATCCCAAGAAATTGTTCAATTAAAAATTCCATTCTGTTCATAAACTATAACCTGATTAGATAAAGATGCACCAAAGGATTTATAATACATTTTGAAATTTCAAGTTCCTCTTCATTCTACACCTAGTTTTCTGAGTTGACTCTTGGGCCTCAAAGAAGAAAGGTGTTTGGTCCTTCCTTGTAATTATATCATGGGTCCAAGCTTCGTATCAACTCCACTAAGGTACGTCTTCGGCATTGTTCTTAGAATATTCTCTCTTTTTTTGTAATTTTAATCCCTTCTTATCCCTGTAAATATTTAAAGGTTGTTCTAAAGTGAAAAAAATTGGGAAATAATGTTGGTCAATGAAAACTTTCTCAAAGAGTGAAGAAAGTTGCAAAAGAGAGTGAATAGATTTCTTCCAATTGACTTGGATTGAGTTTGAGGTCTTGCTCTCAACAAAGAAAGGAATGGGAATGTCGAACAATCTTCTCTAGGTGTAGCTTAACTACACTTACGTGCATCCTCCATGTGATCCATCTCTTATTAGATTTATATGTGGGCTTAATTAATTACCTAAACTATTTATTCAGTGGGAGTCTGATTGACACGATAGAACCGGTTTGATTTGATTTGTCACATGGTATGAGATGAGTTTGGTAACTTTAATTCTATTATGGGAGGGGTTTTAAGGTTACAACAATATTCTATAAATACTGAGTTAGAGTCCCTACAGCCATAGTTAGTTAAGTTCTCTTTGCGCTCATTAACAAGAGGCATCAAGATATCCTCTGGAGGCTGTGGAAGGCTGTAGTCGAGAGATTTCGATCAAAGCTTGAAGCGACTTGGAGCATATGGGAATCAGGCTTCACAAACAAGTATGTCTTTATGATTCATAGTTAATGGCTTCTCCATTGTGTTCTAGGGTAACTGTATGGATTGGAATGAGTTTCATTGGAACCTAAGTATAATAATTCCTAATAGTTGGTATCAGAGCCAACCATACAGACCTATCAATGGTAGAACATTGTAAAGATTTACTATAAGATTTGATTGAATTTTGAAAGAAAAAAATTTTGGTTTTGGATCAAATCTGTCGGACTTTCCCATCGAGAAAATTTTCGACTGGCAAAATAGCTCAGCCTATATCTCATTGGAAAGCATTCATCGAGATGGTTCTGGCGGTATAAAAATCGTCGGCGGTTGCCATGAGTGGATCTCACTCTCAGGAGGACGAATTTTTTTTTAAAAAGTGGTTTGATCTGACGGCATCGATCCTTCGTTGGGTCAACTCGGCATCACCCGAAAACTCTAATGGGTTGATTCAGCCCTGATCCAGTTCTGCCTGAGTTACCCCGGGGTTAGACCAGCCCCATATGCACGTGTGGACCGCATGTGGACCCTAACCGACCCAGTAATCGCCCCATTGACTTGGTCACCCGAATCGACAACCCGATTTATCGACCCGGTATGTTGCTCCGATAATTCGACAAACGGGTCGACCTGAAAACCAGAAAGATTGACCCAAAACCTGAAAGTTTGATTCAAAATGAATCGATGGTTGAACCGGTAAACCAACTCGGTGGTTCACCCCGGACAGGCCAGTGGTTCGTGCTGGACCAAAGTAATAATAATAATAATAAAAGGGGTTTAATATATTTGGTTTGGTTCAAAACAAACCAAACTGATCCTAGGCAGGCCGAATCGAACTGAATCGAACCGACCCCGACAGGATTTCTTAAGGGCCTGTTTGGCTTCTGCTTTTAATTAAAGGACATTAAATTGTGACTTTGGGAGCTAGGAAGGTCGAATTGACTTTCGGTTTATTCCATTGGACTTCATTTTTTATGCTCTTCAATCTGGTATATATCTTGATACATTTGGGTACATTGAAAAATATGTTATTATAGAAAAATGTCCTATGGGAACTTAATTTGAAGTGTTTTTGCTAATTTTTCTTAATGTTATTGTACTAAATTGATTTTTGAGCTATTATGCATGGTTGTTTTAAATGTTTAACTTTATAAAATTATATTTTTAAAATATTCATGGTTAAATATATATCTCACATGAGCTGCAGGTTAAGATTTATTCATATCATGATGAAACTTGGTGTGACCACCAAAGTGGCAACCATGTTTCATTATGATGTGTTCAAATTGTAAGAAATTTTAGATAGATCTCTTTGGGTTTTTCCATGGGATTTCCCATAAACTCTAACAAACACACTACACAGATTACTAGAATACAATGGGTATTGAAAAGAGATGATTAGAGACATACCTCTTGCTGTAGATTGATTTTCGATCGTTTTCCCTTTGGGTTTGAATGCTTGGAATGTTTGGAATGCTTGGATCAAAGTCTTCCACAGCCTGTCGGGATCCCTTGTCATTTTCTCTGCGTATGCGAACAAGAGAAAGAAAATAACACCGTGGCTGTGGGGACTCTAACCATTGGTATTTATAATACCACCTCCAACCCTGGACCAGTCCCACAGTGGACTAGGTTGGTCCATCTCCAATCATACTTAAACCGATTTATCCGTAACTAGACTCCCACTGAATCAACTAACCTTATAATTAATTAAGCCCATGAAAATATCTTACAATCTCCCACTTTGGCTATATTAATTATAAATTCACCATTGATCCAATGTGGCCATGGAATCTAATTACACCAAAACCATCCTTTACTTTGATTCAGTTATCAAGTCTACCAATGTCGAACAACAGCGAAAAGTACTCCTACACATCCGGTGTACCCCCTACTGTCAGTCACATACAGAGGTCTACTTAATGACATAAATCACTTTGAGATGAATACTTGAGTCCAATGATCGAATTACCACGATCCCTTACCTTAAAATCCTTATAGGTCAACGCACTTTGATATTATCCAACTTATATAGGCAAACCGCCACCAGTTTGGACTAATATCTTATTTTGGCTTTCTGCCTTCTTTGGCTAAATACCGCCTTCTTTGGCTAAATACCGCCTTATAATTTTGACATGTCTTAAATAATCAATAATACATACAAGCAATGAAATTAATGCTTACCAATAATTCTGCCCATTAAACCATAGGCAACATAAACAATCACAGATAAGTCATCAACTACCAGATCTCTACTAATCAAGCAGATCTAAACACTTCCACTGATATTACAAATTCCAAAAGAATAAATAAACTAATAAAATGCCTTCATTTAAATTTAATATGAAATTTAGTTCTATCAAAACAAGTCAAATAAAATCTTTTAAAATAAATAACTGAACTATAAATCAATAAACAAATGTCCAAAATAATCTAAAGACAGTTGTATTAAACTACATTATCATTTGGTGTTTTCTTTCTCTGGTGTCTTAGTTTCCTTCTTCTTCTTCTCTAACCAAGCTTCTCTTGCTTTACATTCTCTCTTCATGTGCCCCTTCTTATGGCACCAAAAACATTCAACATCACTCATATCTCTATCATAAGGTTTTTCTTTCTTAAAAAAGTGTCTATCTTTTCTGTAAGGTCCTACCCCAACCTTTCCTTTACCTCTATCTTCTCTAGAATGATGACTAGTGACATTGACACTTTCAAATCTTTTCTTGAGTCTCATTTCTTCTTTAGTGCAAATAGAGATTAATTTGTTCATATCCCATTCTTCTTCTTAAGTATTATATGCCACTTGTATCTGGTAATATTCTTCAGGTAACGAGGATAACGCACAATGGATCACAAACTCATCATCAACGTTTATTCCCATGCCTTTAATCTTCTCAGCAGTAGCAGCAAGCTCCATGAAATGATCTCTGACACTTCCATTACTATCAAACCTTGCATTAGTAAGCTTGTTCATCAAGGTGCTTCTCTGTCCTCTGTCAAAAAGCTCAAACTTCCCTTTGATCTCTTTTAAATATTCTTTGGCCGTTTCCTTGGCTTGAACGCCATCACGCATGGTTTCAGGAATGGCCTGCCTCATGAGCAAAGATAGACTTTTTATTTGCTGCCATCCATCTTTTCATTTCCTCCTTCTCTTCTAGGGTACTAGTTTCAGTAATGGCAGTAGGTTTATCCTCTTTAAGCGTCATATCTAAGTCAATTAAACCTAGAGTCGCTTCTAGCTGTTCATACCACCTTTTAAAACTCATCCCGCATGGGGAAGGAATATTAACTACCAAACCTCCCGGCATAGTCACAGGGGATGGACATCCCGGGAAGATACAAACCATCATCACCATATGAGTTCAAGCAAAATATCAAGTAATAGAAAACCTTGCGAAACTCATACAAACACATGCAATTTTATTTACTTTTACTTTGTCCCAAATAAAAAGAAATAGACATCAAAAACCTTTTTGGAACAATCATACTTAGATGAAACCATCAATGCATGAGATTAAATATATATCAACCAATAAAAATTTGATATATATACACTATTTACTTGCACTAACCATATCAATCATTCATGCAAATAAATATTATTTTTCCAAGAGTTAACCAACTACACATTCTCCTTTGGGATAAACATGCAGTGGTCTTCTCAGTTTCTGTGCAATAACTGCGAAAGAATAATGACTCTCGAAAATCCCACCACCTTTGGGTTAATGAGACTCCCTAAAGTCAAAACTCTTTCATGCAAATAAATATCCTTTTCCAAGAGTTAACCAACTACACATTCTCCTTTGGGATAAACATGCAAAGGTCTTCTCGCTCAGGCAATAATAATCGAAAGAATAATGACTCTCGAAAATCCCACCACCTTTGGGTTAATGAGACTCCCTAAAGTCAAAACTCTTTCATGCAAATAAATATCTTTTTTTCAAGAGTTAACCAACTACACATTCTCCTTTGGGATAAACATGCAGTGGTCTTCTCAATTTCTGTGCAATAACTACGAAAGAATAATGACTCTCAAAAATCCCACCACCTTTGGGTTAATGAGACTCCCTAAAGTCAAAACTCTTTCATTCATGTGCATGAACATACCTTTAACTTTGACAATGCCACCTTTGGGTTAACACTGACTTTCTTAGCTGCTTTTCACACCATAAAGAATAGTGTACTAAAATATATCTTTTATTGTATATGTAAATGTATAAATTTGGGATTTGAGGACTACC
The DNA here is from genome assembly GCA_028583415.1 of Protea cynaroides. Lineage (NCBI taxonomy): Eukaryota > Viridiplantae > Streptophyta > Magnoliopsida > Proteales > Proteaceae > Protea > Protea cynaroides. The sequence continues at coordinate 39,231,595 of CM053269.1, read as the reverse complement.
ATGATGGAACTGAGTGTACCACTTTGGTGGATTCCACCCAATTTTCACATGACACCCACAAACCTTAATTTAATTAAAACTTGACAATGCCACATTTGGGTGTACATCGCCCTTACACAAGCATTTACAAATACATGAGCTTTGAATTTGAAGACATCATGATGAAACTAGGTGTACCACTTTGGTGGGTTCCACCCAATTCCATAATGATATCCCCAAACCCTACTTTGCAGCACATTGTGGGTCAATAAATAAAATTTCATGCACACATAACCTTCTACATGCATCTGGTACAAAAATAACTGATAAATAAGCAGAAAACTGCAAACCGGATTAATTTGGGGCACCTTTAAATCAAAAATAAATTTCTCAAATCACCAAACTATATCAAACTATGTACCAAACTGTAGAGCATTAAAATATGAAACCAACACAAAAAACCGCGTCAAAATCCGACGCTCCTAGCTCTCACAATCGCCGTTCAAAGATGGCTTAAACATTCTTGAATCCATAACCGGCTAGGACCGGTTCATCCGGTTCGGTTCAATCTGTCCGGGTTCGGCTATGGGCGGACCGAACCCACAAAACATAACCTTTTTTTTTTAATGGTTTGGTCCAGGCCAAACCAAAACGGTCTGGATCTAAACCGAACCGAAAATCGGTGGTCCAGCCACCGGTTCAACCAATCCACAAACCGATCAACGGGTCAATGGATCGGGTTGCCGGGTCAAAATCCGGGTCACTGGGGTGGGTTACTGGGTCAAATTCCCAGGTCGGCGGGTCGGGTTACTTGTTTGGTCTGGCTGGGGCTACCCCCTTATCCGGACTGGGCCTGGCGAGGGGTCGGGTAGACTCTTCCGCGAGTCAACCCAACCAACCCGTTAGGGTTCATAAGTTAGCGCCGAGTCGACCCGGCGATGACTCGGCGCCGTCAGAGTTTTTTTTCTTTCTTTTTTTTTTTTTTTTTCTACTTTTCCAACCGGCGCGTGGATCTCACTCGCCTTTTCAGGAGGCGCGTGAGAGCGTGTGGGGTATTGTCCGGCGACCAACTTTATGTCGCCGGCTCCGTCTCTCCGAGTCCTACAATCCTGTATAATTTATTTTGTTTTTTAATGGTCTGAAAAAAAAATTTCAAGGTCCAAACCCTAGACAGGTTCGAAGAGAATTTTGAGAGAAAAATCTCTCCCCTTTTTTGAATTCATTCAGCATAAAGTTTTAACAATGCTTTCCCATGATTCTAGATCTGTGTAAGTGGCTCTGATACCACTGTAAGAAATTTTAGATAGATCTCTTTGGGTTTTTCCATGAGATTTCCCATAAACCCTAACAAACACACTACACAGATTACTAGAATACAATGGGTATTGAAAAGAGATGATTAGAGACATACCTCTTGCTGTAGATTGATTTTCGACCGTTTTCCCTTTGGGTTGGAATGTTTAGAATGCTTGGATCAAAGTCTTCCACAGCCTGTCGGGATCCCTTGACCTTCTCTCTGTGTATGGGAACAGGAGAAGAAAATAACACCGTGGCTGTGGGGACTCTAACCATTGGTATTTATAATACCACCCCCAACCCTGGACCAGTCCCACAGTGGACCAGGTTGGTCCATCTCCAATCATACTTAAACCGGTTTACCCGTAACTAGACTCCCACTGAATCAACTAACCTTATAATTAATTAAGCCCATAAAAATATCTTACACAAATTCAAAGGTTTGTGTTTGTAAATACTTCAGTTTGATGATGTTCATCCAAAGGTGACATTGTCTAAGTTTGTTCAAATTAAGGTTTGTAGCTGTTGTGTAGGAATTTCGGTGTGACCACTAAAGTGGCAACCTTGTTTCTATGATGATATGCTCAAATCTAATATTTATACATTTATAAGTTACAGTAAGGGAGTACAGTGTTCATTCAAAAGTGGCACTGACATAAACTCTTATTTTTATGGATGTAGTAAAGAACGGCACTGTCCACCCAAAGATGATATTTTCTAAGATTATAAAGAACGACACTGTCTACCCAAAGGTGACGTTGTAAAAGAATATAAAGAAATTATGCACATGGTTGAAGGATCTTGGCTTTAGGGGGTTTCATCCATCCAAAGGTGGTCAAATCTTTGAGAGTCATTATCTCTTCGCAGTTATTGCATAGCTATAGAGAGAACTAGTGCACATGTTGTCACAAAGGATGTGTGTGTAGTTCGGTTGACTTTTCAAAGATTTAAATTAGCTTACACATGTTATGTATATATTCATGCTAGCTAATTTTATTTGGTATTAATCGTAGACTTACAATTATTTATATTGTAATATAGTTGTGGACATGTAATGATTAAATACCTTAAGATGTTTGTCATTGACAGCTAGTTCTATGAATTGGCATAGAAGTTAAAAACTAGTCTGAGACTGTTTAACCTAGATGTACTCAATAGAAAATTATATTCTGGTTCTTTTAGGGTGTTCAGTCCCTAAGATCAAGTATAGCAATGTTCAGATGAAAAACATTAAAAAAAGATATTCTCTGTGAAATCCAAAGAAAGCTTTGATATTTCAAGAAGGGGCGGAGAAATGTTTTATTACTCAAGTCCATTAGTACCAGTTTTTGATGATAATAGATGGTATTGGGAGTGTAAGAAAGTACAAGATAGAGCTGTTAACTATTAATGATAAGCTCAATGATAAGTAAACATGTATAGGTTCATTAAAACTTATGTAGGTGACATTTTAGACTTTTTACTTCCTCACCAGAACTGTATAGTCAGATCTTGGTGACATATAGTACTCAAAAGATATAGTAAACCTAAAATAAAAAAACTGATGATAGAAGATCAAAGGAAAGGAAAGATATGAATCATAATGCATAAGACATATCCAGACAAAGACAAAGTGTGAAAGGGGTAGAGAAACCCACAGAAAGATATATATAGTTAGAAACTTTATGACAAAGAATTAAACATTAAAGAACTGTAAGATAAAATAGATCTAAGTAGAATGAAATTCTTGTAGTGTGACTAAGAAGGGACATGTGAAGAAAGATTGTAAAGCTGGACAAGCTTAAGTGAAAAAGAATAAGGATTATGAAACTTTTGAGCAAGAAGGTGCAGTAGATTGGATAGTTAAGCATTAATCATAGTCTAAATCCATAGAAGTATCAAAACCTTTAATTTATTCTTTTTAGATTATCTATCTTTAGAAAGTTAAACCTTATATTGTTATCTTCCACCTTAGTCATAAGGGTTTAGGACTATTGTCCGAAGAAAGATTGTAAAGAATAATATTTAGGATCCCCCTTCCAAAGTTCATAACATGTATATATGTGAAAATTAATTAAAAAAAAAAGATGACAAGATTAAGGTAAATGAAAGTTATTCACAATCATAATTTATTGGACTTGGTGGACATCAAGATTTTATCTAAGACTTCTTGTCACAGTTTACTTCATAGGTATTTTTCTAAATAATAAAAATTAAGATGAAAAACTTTTATTGAAGAAATTAAATCTATTAGATCTGAATGAAAGGGTATGTATTATGGGAGACTATGTGATACTGGTCTATTCCTTAATAAATTTGAGCAAGTGTTTGCAATAACCTGAGAATGTATTTGATCCTGTAGTAAACGAGTTGATATTACAACCTATATTATTAATAAAGTACTTAGTTAGTCAGTTTCAGTTTAAGTTATCTTCTTTGAAACTGTAGAGTTGACATCGTTTCATAATATTGATGGGAGAGTGATTATTTTAAGACATTAAGTTGTCTTCTTATGGGATATCAAAACAGATCTAAAGGATACAACAAGATTTTAAGTTTGATGAGACTACTTGAAAATGACTATAGAGCAACTAGTTGAGATAGCGAAAATGTTACCAGAGTATAATGAAATGATTATTGAAACGTTCATTAAGATCGATGCTACAGCCATAGTAGCAAAGCTAGATGAGGCAATGAGAAAATATACTAGATCATGTAAACCTGTGATTTCAACTAATCGCATGTACTTTAAAATGGATGTTTTGATGTTAGACAAGATGAAGATCCCAATGGTTTTGAGCAAGTTGTCAATAATGAAATTGCTCTTGAATTGTTAATGATCATAAAAAAATATGTTATTGTCTATGAACAATAACGAGACTTGAGATTTTATGTTTTTATCGATGAGCAATGTGCTCATAGGTTCAAAATGGGTATACAAGAAAATATGTGATTCTAGTGAAAGAATTATTCAGCGGCCTTTTGTTCAAGTTCTCGTGGAGTCAAATTCTCATCAGTACGAGTTGCATTGCTTGAGTTCGGTAAGCTCTCTTGTTCGTCCCGGTTCTTCGTTCTCTTCCTATGGAATCAGTTAGCTATCTCATTCTGTGGCGCGGTACGAATCCTCTTGGATCTTCATCTTCGAACATGAGCTCGTTCTCTTTGTGCCCGTCAGTCAGCTGCTCGAAGTTGATTTTAAAAGCAAAATCATTGAATTACTCCGAGAATTTAAAGACTGTTTTGCATGGTTAATAGTTACAAAGTAAGACTTGTAGCGAAATATAATCACACAAAGAGAACAGATAGTATTGACTGACTTCAAATCTTTAAGGTCTCAGTTGCGCATTTTATTTTGGAATTGCATCAGATAGATGTAAAGATCGTTTTGATCAAAGAAAATTTAGAAGTAGATATTTATATGCTTTAATCATAAGGTTTTGTGGTAATGATAAAGAAGATATGTTTTGTAGACTTATAAAGTAAATCTGTAAGACCCGCACTCTGAAAACCCGGTCTAAACCTTGGTTTTGTGTCGTGACAGGTCTTCCGATCATCACCGAGCCAGACGGGGCAAGCGGATAACAAACAGGTACGAAATCGGACCAAAGTCGACCAATGATACCTGATTTTAGGTATACCGGTCGATGGTACCGGATGATGGTACCGGTCGACCGGGTATGGCTCGCACGAGCTATGTGCGGGAATTTGGAAATTGGTCTCTGCGGGTCCCACTTTCCTGATTTCGAATCCTAGAAGTTTCCTAATCCTAGTAGGGTTACTAAACCCTATTTCTAGCCTATAAATACACCCTTAAACCCCTCAAATCCTTTCCATTGTTTCTCACAAACCCTAGAGAAGAGAAAGAGCTTGGAGAGGAGAAGGAGCTAGGAAGAAGAAGGAGGTGCCGCCATTACCGTTTGACGAAGCTCTCGCTACACCTATCAACGGTAAGTGTTTGGATCCATCTTCTTACCCTATGATAGTTGTGTGGGTGGATCAATACCATGCAAAGTAGGTATTGATCTAAAACCCTAAATTGGCCAATAAACCCTAAGTTGTCGTCAAACCCTAGATTCGAGTTTCGAGATGATATTTATCGAAACGAGACTTGAATGAGTTAGGGATAGCTCTAACTCAAAGCCTAGACTTAGGATGGATAGGAGAAACCCTGAAAATCCATGGAGGATGATCGACGGCGATCGAAGAACCCATGTATGGTCTTCGGAGACATACCTGGTCGACTATACCGGTTGCACATAGTGCGACCCGGTATGTTGCGACCGCTACCTCTCGGGAGGTTGTTTGTGGGGGACCGGCTGACCATACCGGTCGCCGAGTCTTTCCCACGGGAGCTGCGACCGGTACATGCCACCGGTCGGCTACGTGAGGGTATTTTGTGATCTCTGTTGGTTTCCGATCAACATGAAACTCTAAATAATATATTCTAATGGAACCCTAATATTATGTAGGACTTTGTGACATATCGTTTGGATCTTGTGACGTGGAGCAAGTGATCGAACGAGCGTCAGGTAAGGGAATCGACCTAAACCTAATAATTAATGGACATAGAATCGTTGTTAATCATTGTATATCTATGATGTGATGTTTGTGCATATTCACATGTCATCCTTTACTTTCGGCTATTATTATTGTTCATGCATTCATAGGATGTGATTGTTAGGCATGTGATTGTTTTTCGTTGGTGTGTGGAGTGGGGCATGGGCACCGGATCGCTCTTCACACCGGCATCTTTGTAGTATTCTATCTTAACATGCTTGGTACGGGTGGGGTATCGGGGAAGATCGTGGTACGTTGGTCTCCGATATTGATGTTGTCCCGACCATCGTTGGTGGTACTGAGGATTCGAGTCGACGCTGCCTTGTCCACGATGCTTTAGCTCTATCTCTATGTCGTAGGGTGTCGTGTTGGGATAGGGTCTACTGCGTATTGTTTCTATCCTAGTGGGTTAGTTGCGGATAGGGTATCGGGGGAGGTGAGGTTTAGGAGGTCTTCGACCCGGCCTGCACGCTCTAGCTCTATCTCTATGCCGTGGCCGGCTGTCTTGGGATAGAGCATACATTGTTGACATATAGGATTGGTTAGTTGCGGAGCCCGGGTTCACGAGCCCCGGCCGAGGGGGGCTTAGGTCTTGGTATGGGTAGAGTATCAGGGGAGGTGCGGGTATACCTTAGCTCTATCTCTATTCCATGATGGCTGCATGTGGGTTGGTAGTGTGATTACTGTGCGACGCCACACACTCGTGTATAGAGGTGCGGGGGCCACCAAACCTTTCTATAGCACATTGCAAACTTAATACCAGACCACAGCATAAAATGATTGTTACTCATGCATAATCTTGTGAAACTATCTGATTGCCTTACTGAGCTGTGTTGTGTGCTCACCCTTTGTATATACATTGTTTTTAGATATTGATGCAGGATATACTGTGGGCGACTACGTAAACGCTCCGGCGTATGGTGGTCTTTGCGGTGTTGGATGTCTGAGCGGGGACAGGGCGAGCATGACGCTTCATGCGAGTGCCCTTCTGCGTGTACCGTGATGGATTTTATTTATTTGTTTCGATTATTTTCGTTTGTTATTAAGAGATGTAATAGATATTTATTTTATGTGATTGAATTTGGATAATGGGATATTTATTTAAATTATCAATAGATACTCAGTTCATTCTATGTAAAGTCTTCCGCTGTATGTTTATATTCTGATTGTGGTTATGTGTAATTGGTTTGTATGGGTGGACACGGTCTATTCGAGATCCTGGTGTGAACCGTTGGTTCAATGACGGTTCACTCACACCGTTCTGGTTGGATCAGAATTTGGGGTGTGACAAAATCTATGGATTAAATAGGTATCCAGGTAATGGTATCTGAAGTTTGACAGGATTGTATCTTCTTTTAAATTGATTAAGATTGTCATTGATAATTATGTACATCTAGAGGTCAGTGGGAGTGGATTCATTTCCTAGTTATATATGTTAATGGTTAAATCTGACCTGCAATGACGTGATTACTAGTTGAAACCAATTTTTTTTCTATCTGATAACTTCAAGATGTAGAATGTGTGAGCAAGTACCTTTGTACCTGATATTGAGTTTGCTCATGACAAAAAAAAGTAAAATTCTGAATTTGTCTCAAAGTGTAAACATTGTTCTCGAACTGTTTAGTATGCCTGTATAACCATTAAGTTACGGATGCTTAAATTGGTAAAGGAGACAAATTTACAGAATTATATACGAGAAATGATATTGAGTATGAGCATCTGCAATGCAATAGGGAGCTTGATATATGCTCAAGATTATAATTATATTATTTTATGTAGCCTTTTCATTGAGTATTATGAGACGTTTTCAGTTGGATGCTGGTATAGTTTACTGGACAATGAAAAAAAAGGATGGTTATGCGGTACATGCAAATGACCAAAGATTACATGTTTATTTATGAAAATAGTGACACTCTAGGCTATTTTGATGTAATTTTAATGATTGCATTGATGACAAGAAACCAACCTCAAGGTTTATTGTTATGGTGGTAGGGTTTTGTAACTCTATGTGAAGTTTATGTGAAAATAACAAATAAGGTATTTGGTGTAAGAGTTTCTTTTCTGATTTGGAGGTTATAGGCTCTATTTCTAGACCTATTGAGATATGTTGTGACAGTGGTTTAGCTATATTCCTCTCAAAGAATAATAACAAATCTAATATTTCACAGTACAATAGAGATCGAATCTCTTCAGGTAAGGTAAAGGTCAAAAGAATTTATATCGTTGTAGATTCTCTAACAAAGATTTTATCAATGGGAGTCTTCAAAGGGATGGTATGTCCAATATAATAATGGTCGAAAATAATTAATTTTATCAGAGGCTTGAGTGGCCAAATGTAAGACCCGTACTCCGTGAACCCGGTCTAAACCTTGGTTTTGTGTCGTAGCAGGTCTTCCGATCATCACCGGGCCAGACGGGACGAGCAGATGACAAACAGGTACGAAATTGGATCAAAGACGGTTAAATAATCATCATTTTATGTTGACCGGTCGATGGTGTCGGTCTTGGTACCGATCGACCGGTCAGCTTTGCGCAGCTGAGTGCGGAGATCCGAATTGGATCTCTATGGGTCCCATTTTCCTAAACCCTAATGCCTGAACCTTTCTAATCTTAATAGGGTTACTAAACCCTAATGTTAGCCTATAAATACACCCTTAAACCTCCTCAAATCCTTTCCATTGTCTCTCACAAACCCTAGAGAGGAGAAGGAGGTTGGAAATGAGAGGAAGCTAGGAAGAAGAAGGAGGTGCCGCCATTACCGTCTGACGACGCTCACTTTACGCCAGTCGACGGTAAGTGTTTTAATTATTCTTCTTACCCTATGACTCTAGGATAGTTGTATGGGTGGATCAATACCATGCAAGTAGGTATTGATCTAAAACCCTAAATTGGTCAATAAACCCTAAGTTGCCGTCAAACCTTAAATTCGAGTTTCGAGATGATATTCATCGAAACTAGACTTGAATGAGTTGGAGATAACTCTAACTCAAAGCTCAGACTTAGAATGGAAAGGTGAAACCCTGGAAATCTATGGAGGATGATCGACGGCAGTCGAAAAACCCAAGTATGGTCTTCCAGAGACATACCGGTCGACTATACCGGTTGCACACAGTGTGGCCGGTATGTTGCCACCGGTACCTTCCGGGAGGCTGGTCTGTGGGGACCGGCTGACCATACCGGTCGCCAGTCTTCCCCACAGAGCTGCGATCGGTATATGCCACCGGTCAGCTCTATGAGGGTATTTTGTAACCTTGTTGGTTTCCGACCAACATGAAACCCTAAGAAAACTATTCTAATGAAACCCTAATAATATTATAGGACTTTGTGACTTTCCGTTTGGATCTTGCGACGTGGAGCAAGCTATCAAACGAGCGTCAGGTAAGGGAATCTGACCTAAACCTAATAATTAATGGACAGTAAATCTTTGTTATTAACACTGAATATATATGATGTGATGTTTGTGCATATTCACATGTCATCCTTTACTTCAGTTATTATTATTATTCATGCATTGATAGGATGTGATTGTTTTTGTTAGTGTGTGGAGTGGGGCATGGGCCTGGGATCGCTCCTCACACTAGCACTTTTGTAGTATTCTATTTCAATATGCTTGGTATGGGTGGGGCATCAGGGGAAGGTCATGGTACGGTGGTCTCCGATGTTGATGCTGACCTGGCCATGGTTATGTGGCACTGTGGTCTCCGAGGTCGACGCTGGCTTGTCTACGATGCTTTAGCTCTATCTCTATGCCGTAGGGAGTTATGTTGTGATAGGGTCTACCTGCGTTATGTATCTATCCTAGTGGGTTAGTTGCGGATAGGGCATCGGGGAGGTGTGGGAATGCCTTAGCTCTATCTCTATGCCGTGGCGGCTGTCTTTGGGATAGAGCATACATTGATGACATATAGGTTTGGTTAGTTGCGAGCCCGGTTTGCGAGCCCCGGCCGCGATAGGGGCTTAGGTGCGGTATGGGTAGAGCATCAGGGGAGGTACGGGGGTATCTTAGCTCTGTCTCTATTCCATGATGGGTGCATGTGGGCAGATGGGGGTGTGATCCATGCTGTGTCACACACTCGTGTATAGAGGTGCGGGGGCCGCCAAACCTTTCTATAGCACATTGCAAACTTAAACCAGACCACAACATAAAATTTATTGTTACTCATGCATAATATTGTGAAACTGTCTAATTGTCTTACTGAGCTAAGTTGTGAGTTCACCCTTTGTATATACATTGTTTTTAGATGTTGATGCAGGTTACACGGTGGATGACTACATGAACGCTTCGGCGTATAGTGATGTTACTGCTTTGGGTGTACAGGCAGGAGAGGACGAGCATGACGCTTTATGCGAGTGTCCTTTCTACGTGTACCTTTGATTGGTTTTATTTATTTATTTTTAGTTATTTTCAGTTGGACTAAATGGATGTAAGAATATTATATTATATGTTTGAAATTGAATAATTATATATTTTATTTAAATTTATCAATAGATTCTCAGTTCACTTATTTAAAGACTTCCGCTGTATTATTTATATTCTGATGGTGGTTATGTGTAATGGTTTGTATGAGTGGACATGGCCTATTCGAGATCCTGGTATGAATCGTTGGTTCAATGGCGGTTCACTCACACTGTTCTGGTTGGTTCATAATTGGGGTGTGACACCCAAGGTCTGGGAATCAATGGGAATCTCTAGATATGCTTAATCAGTGGGAGACTCTTTATGTTTATACTTGTGTTTTTACATTGCTTACTGTATTTGATTGTTTTGCTTATGGTTTGATGGGCACAGTTTTTGTAACTATGATTTTATTTATATTAGCATTTGCATTATTGCTATTTTGTATACATAGTTAAGTATTTGACATGTCAAAGATAAACCAAACTGTATTTAGCCAAAGATAAATCAGGCAGTATTTAGTTGGATATCAGACAGTATTTAGTCATAGGATGAATAAGGCAGTATTCAGTCAGATATATAAGACAGTATTCAGCCAAGATAAGAGGTGGTATTCAGTCGGAGGAAAAGGGCAGTATTCAGCCATACAATCAATGATGGTAAGTCAAAGTGCGGTATTAATCTAAGCTAGATCGAGGCGGTTTGTCATGAGAAGATAATATCAAAGAATAAAGACGGTGTCTAGCCAAGGTATGGTATTATATTTTTGAATTATTTAAATACCATGTTTTATTACCCATAAAGGTTTTGGGGCATTTTGATTAAGGTTATTTAATCAAGTTTGGACTCGCATGAGGATTTACATTCATGCATTATCTCAAGCGATTCATGCATTGAGTAGACCTCTGTTGTCGCTGACAGAAGATCGTACACCGTATATTGAGGTTTATTATCCGTTGTTGCTCGCATTAGGAAACCTAATGGATGTTTCAAAGTTAGTGACGTTTTAGTGTGTTGGATTCCATGGCTACACTGGTCAATGATAGTTTTGTAATTAATATAGTCCAAATAGGAGATTGTTAGATTTATATTGGGGCTTAATTAATTACCTAAACTAGTTATTCAGTGGGAGTCTAATTAACACGATAGAACAGATTTGATTTGGTTTGTCACATGGTATGAGATAGGTTTGGTAACTCTAATTCTATTGTGGAAAAGATTTAGGGTGACAGCAGTATTATATAAATACTGATTTAGAGTCCCCACAGCTACAGTTAGTTAAGTTCTCTCTGCGCCCATTAGCAAGATGCATCAGGATATGCTCTGGAGGCTGTAGAAGGCTGTAGTCGAGGGATTTTGATCAAAGTTTGAAGCGACTTTGAGCGTATGGGAATTAGGCTTCACAAACATGCATATCTTTATGATTCATAGTTAATGGCTTTTTCATTGTGTTCTAGGGTAACTGTCTGGATTGAAATAGATTTCATTGGAACCTAAGTATAATAATTCCTAACATCTCTATCTATGGAGAGTGAGACCTATACACTAGAGGCGGGTCCCACACCCCATAAACAGAGATGGGATCACATGGAGGATGCACATAAGTGCAGAGGAACCAAAGTCGTCTTCTCTTCTCTTTTGATTTGGTACAATCCAATCTTGATTTCTTAAGTTATATAAATCTTTTCACTGCCATCAGATTGTAACTTGTACTCGTGGCGGACATCTAAACATCATTGCCACCTTTGTAGCAATCCCCGCACCACAGAGGTGTCGAATCCATAAAGAAGAGAGCTATGAAGTGAATGGGAATTGAAAAAAGTAAAAAACTACCTTGGTCTCTTGGCAGGAGGTTCACTGTCCCCCTCCTTTCCGGTTCAGCCATGGTACGGCATCTGAACCCAAAGCTATGATCAGATCATATTAGATCTGATCTATTCGGTGGGGCACCTTGCCTTTACTCTAATAAGGGTGGATGGCTTACGGACCAACGGAAATAAAAGTAATCAATGAATGACTATAAAAACTAAGACCAAAAGAGCAAAACGGGGAAAACCTTCTCAATTCAATTGTCGATTTTTGAGCCTATCTCGAACTACTGATGCACAATGAAACTAATCGTGATACGATACTGATACCTCAAACCATTGTTAAGATAGATGATAAGGGAATAGGAATAGTTCTCTATTTAGACTCAATCATTATTAAAGAAAAAAATTAAATTCAATCATAAATAAAGAAAAAGAAATAGAAAAAAAAAATATAATTTATAGAACAAGGTTGGGAATGAATAAAGATTCCTCACTAGATCCAAGTCTAGGACCCACAAATTTATCTTTTCTTCCATGGAAGGTGTTCGTCACTTTGATCCACCGGGTAAAAACCGGTCTTCCCAATTACTAAGCAATTTCATAAAATAATAAATATTCTTTAGAAACAGTAAAAATGATTAAAAAACTAAAGGGGTAGAATGTCTCACCTGATGCTAATGCACTTCATATTAAATCAAAATTATGGAGATATAAACAAATAAAAGAGTATAATCTTAACTATTAAACATGTAATTTTAGATATTAAGCAGACAATGTAACAGCTCAAAAAATGGGTATAAACAAATAAATGGGAATAAATCATAACTATTAAGTGGCAATATAACAGTTAAAAAATGGTTAATTATGAAAAATAGGAAAATGTTAATAGAAAAAGTGGAACTAGAAACAGTTAAATAAAAAAATAAAAACCAGCCAAATTGACAAGATATGGGTGTCGAAAATGGGCCTGGCCCGGTAGCACGGACCGAGCCGGCCCGATGTAACCCAAACCCAACCCAGACCGAACCTTAATGGATAGGTTTTGGTCTCGGCTTGTAAAGCCCGATACCGTTTCAGCCCAGACCAAAATAAGACCGGACTGGCCCGCTAAGAAGCCTGAACTAGCCCGAACTAATATTTCATAACCCGAACACCGGTAAGGTCCATCCAGGCCCAGTTTCTTAATTTTAATGGTTTTAAATTTTGATGGATTATATTACACTATTATAGTTCACTTCTTGATCCGAAGGATTATATGAATCTACAGTTAAAAAGAGTTTATTAATTGTTACAATTTACTGAATTACATACATATAGAAGGAATGATGCTAATTTTATATATAGAAATAATAAAATAGGCTGTATATTTTACATATAAAATAACTCCGATAAGCTTGATAAGCCCGGTCCGAACCTAAGCAGTCCGAAATCACCTCAATAAGCCCAGCCCGATAACAAACTGACACCGGACCAGCCCGTTAGTTATTGTGTCCAGCGCAGCCCAACTCAGCCCGAATTCTTAATGGACATGTTTTGGGCTGGGCTTATAAAACCCGACATAGGTTCAGCCCAGACCGGCCCGTTGACACCCTTATAATGGGATATAACAAATCTCAGGTGGTCCTTCATGTACTCTCATTTTCCTCACTAACGTATAATATCCAATTGATTGACTACCTATTTTTTAATGTACTCATATATATTTCCTCATTAATGTATAAGACTCTATTATACCCCATTAATGTATAGATTTCTCTCCTTTAAAGAAAATATTAAATTAATATGTCACCATTGTCCAATAGAGATGAACAACAGTGACATACCCTTGACCATAAAACGACTTTCAAAATGCAAATGCAATAAAAATAATCTTAGAAATAAAATATACATAAGGTAAAGTTCTCAGTTTATAACTAAGGTGTGCAATTTTCAATTTCTTCCCTATGATTAGGATTGTATACACTATTTCTGGATATTTGACTCTCTCACTATCTCTCTCCTTTCATAAATTAAAAAAAATAGGGAAAATTTCACGTATTACCCAAATGCTTTGAGAAACATCACCCACCACCCAAGTTTTTTGAAAACATCAACTAACACCCAAAATTCCAAAAAATTTATCAAAAAGACCCAAATCGTGAAGACGGAGCCGTTAGATGCTGATATCAGCTCAAAACTATTTTTGTATTGACAGTAATACTCTTATTTGAAAGGGAAAAGTCGAGTTTATCTTTAAGTAATTTTTAACCCTACCCCCGAATCATCTTCTTCTTCCTCTCTGTTGCTCTAGTATGTTTTCTGGTGTATCACAAGCCAAAAAATGGTTGGGATTTGTCACCGTCGTTTGTGTAAGACCCGCACTCCATGAACCTGATCTAAACCTCTATTTCTTGTCGTGACAAGTCTTCCATCATAATCGGACCAGACGGGAAGAATAAATGACAATCAGGTACAAAAATAAATAAAATAGGTTGATAATTTTTATACCGGTCTCATGATACCAGTCTACATACCGGTCGACTGGTATGTCTGCGCGGGCAGACTAGTCAGATCTGAAAACGGATCTCTGTAGGTTTCGCTTGCCAAATCTCAACCTTATGGATTTTTCTAACATAGAAAACTTTCCTAAACTCCATCCTAGTTTATATAAGGACTCCTAAACCTCTTTAAACCTCTTTGATTGATTCTCACAAACCCTAGGGAGGAGAAGAAAATATGAAGAGGAGAAAGGAGCTGAGAAAGGTGAAAGAGGAGATTCCATTGGACAAGGAACACCATAGTTAGCGAACCAATGGTAAGTGCCTGTACTTTTCTCTAGGTTAAGTATTATTGATGATTGATCAATACCATGCAAAACTAGGTATTGATCTAAAATCCTAAATTATCATTAAACCCTAATTCGGTTGATAAATCCAAGATTCGAATTATAGACTAAGGTTCATTAGAACGTAAGACTTGAGTGGAAGATAAAACAAACCCTATTACATTGCTCAGGTCTAGAATGCATAGGAGGAACCCTAAAAATCATGTGCAATGACCGACGGAAGACGAACACCAAGTTGGTGGCCTTTTGGAGGCATACTGATCGACCATACGGGTAGCACTAGGTGCGACCGGTATATGCAACCGGTACCTCTCGGGTAGCCTCCCAAGGCTGTCTGGTCGACTATACCGGTCACGCCACTGTACAGTGACATGCGACCAGTATATGCGACCGGTATGTCTAAAATGGATTGGTTTTTGATCCAGTTGATTTTCAACCAACGTAAAACATATGAAACTGATTTTAACTAAACCCTAAGATCATGTAGGACCTTGTGATAGCCAGATTGGACTTTGTGACTCCAGCAAGCTAGCAATCAAGTGTCAGGTAAGGGAATTAGACCCAAACCCTAATTAACTAATAACAATAAAATATTATTAATAATTCTCTTATTCTATGGAGTGTTGCTTGTGCATATTCACATGTCATCTTTACTTTCAGTTATTATATTTTGTTCATGCATACGCGCTATGCTAGGATGTGATTATTAGGCATGCAAATATTTTAATTGGTGTGTGGAATGGGAAGGGCCTGGGGTCTTGGATCATTCCTCACACTGACATCTTTTTGTATTGCTACTTTCTTAAAATGTTTGATGTGGGTAGAGTATCAGGGGGAGGATGTGGCATTGTAGTCTCCGGCCAGGCCACAAGACTTGAGCCTTATCTCTATGCCGTAGGGAGCTGTGCTGGGATAGGGTCTACTGTGATAACATATAGGATTGGTTAGTGACGAACCCACTTGCAAACCCTTGCCAATAGAGATCTAGGTATTGGTACGGTAGAGGGTATCAGGGGAAGGAGGTGGGATGGAGGCACAGCCTGTCCACCAGACTCTAGCTCTATCTCTATATCAGACTGAGTGATGTGGGGCGACAGAGGTATGTGATCCGTTGGACGTGCTCACACTCTCATGCATGGAGGTGCAGTGGCCGCCAAACCTTACCATAGCACTGTACAAATATACTAAATCAAATGTGAATATTACTCATGCATATTGCTTGTTGCATTGTCTGATTTTCTTGCTGAGCTAAACTGTGAGCTCACCCTTGTATATATACATGTTTTTAGATATTAATGCAAGTTATACTGTGGAGGACTACGTAGATGCTCTAGTGTATGGAGGTATTGTTGCCTTAAAAGTGCAAGCTGGAGAGGATGAGCATGACGCTTCATGCGGGTGCCCTTACTGCGTATACCTCTAGGATGTTATTGATTTAGTTATTTTATTTGGGTTGGATTTATAAACAATGTAAAGATATTTTATTTACGTTTGGTGTTTGGATAATTGGATAACTTATTTTATTTATCAATAGAAGTACTTAGTTCATTTAATTAAAGACTTTTGCTGTATTTATTTATATTCTGATTATGATTATGTGCAATGGTTTGTGTAAGTGGACATGATCTTATCGAGATCCTGGTGTGAACTGTTGGTTTAGTGGCAGTTCACTCACATTTCTGGTTCAATCGAAATTGGGGTGTGATAGTTTGGGTGTAGTCCGTCTCCTTAAACAATTACACCTTTGCATTCGCTTTTATTTGAGTCGCCATGGATTTTACAAGGAATGAAGTAATTGGCCTTCAACATCAGCTTCAACCACAATGGAATCAAATCATCGTTCCCCATTCAAACTATTGGGCTCACCTAGAATTAATTACAAACACAAAAAATACATCTAAATGAAATGAAACTTAATCAATGGAATGAGAAAGGGGAAAAGAAAGTAAGATCAAATGATTGAGACCTCTTCCTTTACCATGACTTGAGAGGGTGATTCACTAGTTACATTCCTTCTAATTCCAACTAATATTATAGCCCATCGATGAGGATTAATGAAGATAAAAAAATTCTGCAACTCAATTCTAGCGGAAGAACCCAGAACCAGCCTGGTTGTAGGGAAATTTCTCACCACAAAGTGGTAGTTGGGACTGAAACTCAAGGAACCAAGAGGCCTTGGATGAGTATCCCTTGTCACAGGTTTCTGGCCAAACATATCTGTTTTATAGAGATCAAAACATCTTCGTATGGGGTTGTATTAGCACCAGTTGCAGGATAAGCAAGGGAAAGCAGTAACATTAACAGTAGCAGTAACAAGGAGGGATAATAAAGGGAGAAGAAAGAAGAAATAGAGAAGAAATTGAGGAAGAAAAAGAAGAAGAGTACCTGATACAAGAATCAGGTCAAACCAGAAAAGAGAGAAAAGACCATCCAGCCAGCACCAACAAAAACTTCGATAATAAATCTTTACTCCCATCCATTCTAGAGCTCGTTTTCTCCATCGCAGATTACATATATTTAAAGGGGAAAGGCTGAGTTCAATGAATTGTATTTAATTTCTTGTTAATAAAGAACTTAGTAAATCTGAAAGATGTCAGCATGATAAGACGACGGTGTAGAGAAAATGAATCGATCAATCGGTCGGTTTTGATTTTCTCCTCTAGGTCGTTGCCTTTTCATGATTTTGTCATTTGGTCGCTTTAATCTTCGGCTTTTGTTTGACTACAAAATCGGCAACTAAAGAAAATCAGATAGATGGGTTTTAATCTCTGGAGACCACTAGCTTCATCTGTACCTTGAGGGAAGATCAAGAAGTGAAATCGGCCCTGTTGCCTTTTCTTGTCTACCAGTAAGAGAGCTTCTTTATGGGAATTATAGCTTTCCATTGGTTTTCTGGTGTGTATTTTGTTGATCACAGGTTGACACTGAGAGGGGGGGGGGGTGAATCAGTGTCTTCAAAATTCTTCCCAAATAATTCCTTGAAGATAGATGCTGCCTTGAGCTGATGCTTTGCTCACAAACCACAACCACACATTCACTGAAGCACTATCATACACATAGTCGTATGCACAACCACCTCTTTACCACAGAGTGGCCAGGTCTACCATATTGTGCACACCCATCCTGCAGACCATTCCATGCACTTCACAATATATAGCATATGCACAATCCACAACACAAGATATACGTGGTTCACCACCATAGTGTGTGATGGCTAGTCCACGGAGTAATGCCCTACGGGCTCCGTATATACTCAATACTCTACTTTTAGCTGTCTACACAGCAGGGAGTACATATACCCAGTTTACCCAGCATAAAACTAGGAGGGCACAGATGTGCCAATAATTCAGGTACCGAAGTACCAGTGCTCAGCACTCGCTGCACACACAACACTTAACCCGCACCCACGGGAAGCAAACAATAATGTTTTTGGGCTTATATCAATGCCCTACAATTTAATCCCCACTAGCTAGGCATTCATGATTTATCACCTACAGCTAGCATACATTGAGTACAAGAAATAAACAATTAATTCATACAAGGTTAAGAAGCTTACAACCCTTGTCTGGCATTTTCTGGTACTCTGGGAGGACTCTGGGATGTCTCTGTGAAGCCTGGCATACACCTCAGGTCCACTGGAATCTTTGATGAACAATTCTAACACCAAACCCTAGCCTCCCTTTCCATTTCACTTCCCCCTTTTCTTCAAAACATCAATACACCATTCAGTACTTCCAACGGCTCACTGCAGTCTCCATTTTCTTCCTTGGCATTTTAACAAACACTTTGAGTGCATGTTTTTCCTTCTTTTTCTCCCTTTGGGTTTTCACAAACTCAACATGACCTTCTGGCTTTTCATAGGCACATTCAAGCTCTCACAGCTCCTGTTTGATTGCATACTTTCACTCCAAGCTTTCATTCATAGCAAATGCCATTGTAGCTCTCATTGAAGCTTCAAACAACAATTATTTCTCCCAAACCCTCATACAAAATCTTCAATACAGCTTAATAGAGTCCAGTTGAATCCATGGAAGGTTAGTAATCAAAAAACAAGCATTGAACACTCACATACCTTTAAGAGAAGGTTTTCCCCCAAAAACCCGAGCCTTTACACTGTTCATCGTCATTTTTTTTCTGGTTTTTCGTTCTCATTAGATAGGAAATTCGAACACGAGCTCGGAGCACTTTGGATCGTCCGATTTGGACTCCGGATGGCCGAGATATGGCCGTTACAGTTTCGGCCAGTGAAAATATAAGAAATGGAATCTTTTGTAGAACATTTCGTGCACCGCGCTACACAATAGCGCTGCCCGTCAGTGCGCTGTCGAGTTATGATTGGTTCAGAGAGAATCTGAAAGAAGTGGCCATCGGATCTGAGAAGAAAAGGCGGGATCGTCTGATTCCCGTCGGATCCAAATAAATCGCGTCAGCGAACTTCGGAATCGATTTCGACCACTGGATCGAGATCTTGAGCTGCCGTCGTACCGTACGTGCGCCACATAGAATCACGGTTCTATTACCATGCATTGCGGACCATGGTTTTAACTTATGGCTACCCAATCAGATCATGCGCGCAAGAATCCCGACGCAACTTATGCGTCACACCTCAGTCCGCCTTCTTCTAAGCCGTCGGATAAGAATCTGAGCATCGTGGCTCATCCTTGGACGCAGATTTTGAATATTTTCCTTTTAATCGGACCAAAATACCCCTGTAACGGCGAAGAACTCTCTCTCTCTCCTGACCTTTTGTCGAACACCTTGTGTGCGTACGGGATGTGCCATGGGGTGAGCGCGCGGGCCTGCTGCCTTGCGGCATTGCTTGCGAGCCTGCTGCCTTGCGGCATGGCTTGCGAGCCTACGGCCTTGCGGCAAGGCTTGCGGGCTTGTGCCTTGCGGGCCTGCTTGCTATGGTGCCTTGCTGTGGTGCGATGCGGCTGGCCTGCTGGGCCTGCCTTGCTGGTGCCATGCGGCTGGCCTGCTGGCTGGCTGCCTTGGCCCTCGGCCAGGCTGGCTGCCATGGTGGCATGCCACCTAGGTACAGTGGGCCCCACCCATAGTTTTCTCTCTCCTCTTTCTCTCTCCTCTGATTCTCTCACCTCTGTCATGCTTCATGCTTCACAGCACCTGTAACAAAACTGCATTACCTGTTTCACTACCATATCGTCTGTATCACTGTCAGCTTGCATGTGGGGTCCACACTCTCTCTCTTCTTGCTAAACCAAGAATGGGACCCACTCTGGGACCCATACTTTCTCTCCATTTTCTATCTCCTCTTTCTATTAGTATGTTGTCTATGTGGGTACTGTCCACATCACCAGTGGGGTCCACACACATTCTGTCACCTGTCGGTACTGTCCACATCAGCCAAGTTGCCAACAATGACAACATATGGCCAACATATTTGTGGCGCTACAATTGAAAAAGGAAGGAAGTTCCGGTCACATCGTCGGCCTCGATTGTCAAAAAACAGCAGTGATGCACAGCAGTTGTTCTCCCTTAAAAAAAAACTAACCATTTGTCGGAGATTCGATGTTGCTAGAGAAGGAACCAGTGAGTGGTAGGATGTTGCTGGAGAAGGAACCAGTGGATGGTAGGTGATGTTTCTTAATTTCAAATGAGAAGGGTATAAACGTCTAGACAAAATTTCAACTCTCTTCCGTCAGTTAATGAGGTAACATTTTAGTATTTGGATGGTAGTTGATGTTTTCAGAAATCTTGGGTGGTAGGTGATGCTTCTCAAAGTATTTGGGTAGTACATGAAATTTTTTTAAAAACATATTATTTTAGATTTGAGCCCATCAATTATGGGGTTGAGTTATTAGTTGGAAGCCCTTTAATTGCTTTTCCATTGGAGTGGAAAGTTACTGTTTACTTTTGGAAGAGTGGAGGTTTTCTAGGATTTTTGGGAAAAAATATTTTCTTTTGTTGTCCATTGGATGAGTTGGGATGCATCGACATACATGCAGAAAATTCCAATCGATCCGATGGATAATTGGCGGACTAGATGACAAAAGAAAATCTAAATCAGGTTTTTTGGTGTTAAGGAGGCAAAGCAATGGATAAATTCTCGAGGGAAAGAGGTACTATGTGATTTCTCTAGTGGATCAAATTCTTCGGCTACCCATTAGACTCATGCCAGCCACCCAAAAAAATAAATACATTAAACTTCTATCACATGGACCCGCTAGCATCCTTCCATGTTTGTGATGTGGTACAAAATAATGATTTGGGCTTAGATTTTCTCATTAAGTTGAGGTACAAGTTATTTATAATCTCACAAGACTAGTATGCATCTCTAGTTTGGCGCCAAATTTTATCACGTGGAAAAGTGAAGTGACATTTTTTACTATGCGGCTATCAAAAAAATATCACATTGATCCCATGTTAAATTTTAGACTTAGATTTATCCATGCATTGGAAAATTTCCGGTATTTTTGGCTGTCCATTTGTTTTTAGAAAAGTTACATTATATCATTAGATTTTGAAAGCTTTTGCCATTTGTCCATCAGTTCTATTTTGATTAAAACTTGACATGTGAAATGTGGATAAGTGATCTTGAAGTCTATCCGTCGACAAAATTTCAGTTTTCCAATCTATAACATGGTCAATATTTGTGTAAACAATTAAAGGATGAGAATAGATTCAGGGTATCAACGGGCCGGTCCAGGCCATTTGGTCCAGGCGAAATCGGTGTCGAGGTTTATAGCCCTAACCTAAACATGTTTATTAAGAGGTTCGGGTTGGGTGGGCTATACTGTGCACGATAACTAATAGGCTGGTCAGATTTCTAGTTGTTATCAGGCTAGTTCAGGCCGATTCGGGTTGAAAGCCCAGTATGAAACCGTTAAGGCCATCTAGAAGTCTGAAGTTGTGAAGATAGGGTTTAATATTCGATTTAAATCAGTTTGGTTCAGACCATCATTGGGTTTGGACTCATCGGTCCACCTTTCGGGCCTGTTTCAGGCTACCCCGGACTAGACTGGGACTAGTAAGAAATGTCCTACCCCAACCCGAACAGTTCGGTCCCGATCGGTTTAAGGTTAATTCAGACTGCTCGGTCCGGCTACGGTTCGGTCCCAAAATAGACACCCCCAGAACAAATGGACCACATCAATATAAGAAGAGTTATAATATTATAACTAAGGAAGGGTGGGTGTGCAGCATTGTTTAGCACAACAGTTGCTACAGCCTTAGTGAAGCGTTACATGCCCTGATGGTTGCAAGTTAGACTTTTACCTTTTTTATATGGGGTTTATTCTATGTTACACTACTAAGGTGGGAAAAGAATGTAAAAGAGGAGATTCAAACTTGAGATCTCTTCCCAACCCCTACTTCAACAAGCAAAAGGCTAACCAGTCCAACAAACCAATGTTTGCAATAGGCCTTTAGTTGTCATACCTATTTTGTCACTTTTGGTGGTGATGCCCATGACAACAAAAATAATAATAATAATAATAATAAAATAACTAAGGCTCTCTTTGGCATAGTTTATGTTTATGTTTATGAGTTATTTATGACATGTCATAAAAATTAATCGTTTAATAACAATAAACATAAAAAAATAATAATAGATTATCACAATAATGATAAATACCTTATAACCTATTTGTAGATTTTAGTTTATATTAATTTATTTTAAATATAAATAAATATTATAAATCATACTAAATAACTATATATATCATAATATATTATATAGGAGTAATTATAGGTATCTCCCCAGTAGTGTATGCCTCTAAATCAAATGCACCTCAAGCCTTTCAAACAATTTTAAAGACACCCACTCAAATCAAAAGAAATTCTAAATTCACCCACTCTGTTAGTAATTTCCGTTAATTGACGTCAAAACTAAAAGTTGGGATTTTAATACCTAAAATACCCTCATGGGTTGATTGAATTTCTTTTTTTTTTTGCAGCTTGTGTCCTGTTTGTTCGAACAACCACAAGGCAATCACTGTTACTAGCGGCCAAGCCCCTGCACTCCATCGTCCACAATACTAGTTTAGTTTGCTTCAGTTTCAAATCTTTGTCGGCTGGTTGGCTTCTCCGTCTCAATCCCTTTTTCGCTACGAAACCGTAACGTGTAGCAACCATGGGAGATGATAATTTAGCTCACACACACATTCTATTGAGGGCATTTTGTCATTTAGGTCATATTGGGTTTTTTATCCATTTTTGGTTATTATGAAAAATATAAAAAAATGGAAAAATCATTAAAAACCAAAAAAAATCTAAAAATGCAAAAAAAGGAAAAAATGTTGATTTAGTTTGGGTTTAGGAAATAGGACAATAGGTTTTGACTGGATTTAGATTAAGTGTCAATAGGTTTTTAGTTTAGTGGGCTTAAGGTTTATGATTGTTTTTGTTTTCTAAAATGGGCTTGAGTTCTTAGCCTTGGGTTTTAGGATGTGATTCTGAATTGGGTTTAGAACTAAGGTCAATGGGTTTAGTTTAATGGGCTAGGTTATGGTTGGGCTTCGGTTAGTGAGATGGAGGAAAGAGAGAATTTGAGGGGGCAATTTGAGGAAAGTCAGTTTTTTTTATGGTGGGTGTACAACTCACCGAATGCCCTTGATCAGATGTGGGATTTGAACAAAATGGAAGGAGGGAGACTAATAGAGGGGGAGAAGAATTAGGGATTGAGAGTGGTAAAGAGAAGGTGGCCAGAATGAGAGAAAGTAGGGAGAACAGGTTGCGACAATGAGAGAGACGGTAAGGAGAGAAAAACAAGGAGGAATAGCGGTCATGGGTTCGGCTGAGAACTAGTTGAGAGATAAAAGAACTGGGAGAAAAAACCAGAGTAAGGGAAATGTCTAGAATTAGAGAGTGAGAGGAAGGGTGGTTGCTGCCGCAAGAAGAAAAACAGAGAGAAAATGATACGAATAGTATCGGTAATGGCTACTTCGAGAGTAACCGACCTCCAGATAGAATAGAATAAGAAGAAGAAGATAGAAGTTGGATTGTAATTTCTTATCTTTTCTATTCCTCATCGTTCGTTTATATAGCCAAAGGCATACAACCTTCCTAGCTGATTCAATACAATTCCCCCATGGTTATAATTATCTGACAACCTTATACTTATATAACCTTCTAACAACCTCTATAACAACTTCACATAATCAATCTATTCCACATCGTAGCGGTGGATAAGCAATGGCCTTGATCATAACAGAAAGGGAGAATAAGAGAAAGGCAGAAAAGAAGGGATGTGAGATGGGTTTTGATTTTGGGAAATAGGGAGGAAGAAAGGTCAGGCGAAATCAGAAATCAGTGACAGAAGAGAGTGAGGGAAGAAGAAGAAAGTGGCATCGGCCAGAGAGAGAGAGAAAGCAGGGGTGACGGTGCTGCTGTAAGGAATGAGAGAATAGAGGAGAAAGGATTGGGGAATCCGTTGGTGAGTGAAAGAGAGAAATCAGGGAGAGATCAGAGGAACCAAGGGGGGATTTCAAAAAAGAGGTGAGAGAAGCAGATGAGAGAGAGGTTACAGGTGGGGAAAACTAAGGGAATTGGCGGAGAGAAAGAGATCTACTGTGAGATAAAAGAAATGGAGAAGCATGATAATGGGAAGAACAATGAGAGAAAGAGAAGGCCATGGCTAGCTAAGGGAGTTGGACTGAGAGAAACTAGGAGGTGGAGTTACGGCTGAAAGGAATGGAGAAGAAAACAACAGCCGTGAAGGTGAGAGAACAAGGAGGGAGATAGGGGTTCATGGCTGCGGTAAGGAGGAAGAAGAACGGGTTACGGCTGAAACTTGAAAATCTGATCGATTGAATATATTGACTCTCCAGCAGACTCCATTAATTCATGACCAGGTGAGTTCCTCTCTCTCATCTGTGGTTTATCTTTCATTTTCACCTGCATGTTGAATCTCCCCCATACACTTGTAATCTTGTTTCTTTTCTGTTTCTTTTTCTTCCCCTCTGTGCTATATGATTTTGTTAATTGGGTGTCTTATTTGGGTTGTTCCTCTAGTTTGGGTTGCTAGGCTTCGATTTGGTTCAATTGAAAGGCTTGTTGCTCTAAGTAGGTGGGATTCAGTTGGGACTTGTTGTTTTTGTTTTTTTTTATTATTCTTATATGTTAGGTCTCCAATGGATTTTCATTGGGACAGGTTAAAAACAGAATAAAGTAGTGGGGTTTTGGGCTATAGAGCAGTTTCAGGGGGTTTGATTTGGCAAGATGAATAGTTTGGTTTTGTCATTGTTCTATACTTGCTTATTGATTCATTCAGTTAATATGCATTACCCCACTATTGCACTTATAAATCTGAATATCTTTTTGTCATGTGGCTTTGCATTGTGTCATCATTTCCCTTTCATTATTATATCAATTTCATCTATGTTGTGACATTTTTGTTTTCCTTATTGCTGAACCGATCTCTCCGATGTTAAATTAATGGAACCCTATCCCTATTACTCTTTGAGTGCCTTGAAAGCTGTTTAGACTTCAATTTCAATGGCTGATCACATTATATACTTGGACAGATTTGTTAGAATATTTAATTTCATCCATGATTCATATATTGTGTTGATCTATATTTCATGCTTTGGTTCGGACCAACTTAATGGGATTGGTTCTCTCAGTGGTGGGATTAATTTAATTTCATTGAGTTGGTTCAGTCTTATGGTGGGTTCGGTTTATCGGTGGTGGGTTGGTCCAACCCCATGAGGGTTAGTTCACTATTTTGCTTGTTTTCTCACAGGGGCAGTTCGAGTGAGGTATGTGGCTCGGTTAAAATAGGTGTTGAGTTGTGATTTTCATGTCTTTTTTTCCTTCTCAACTTGGTTTGGGATGTAGATATTTCTGTTTTGTTGTTATAGTTTTGATTTCATTTGGCGTATTGTCTCCTAGCGATGCTAGTTTTGGTGTTATAGGAACTATTAGGTTTTTTCTTATTTCTGTTTGTTTTCCTCTTGCTGTCGTATGATGTCTCGTATATTTCAACAGTGTGACATGATTCCACAGGGGGGTCAATAGTAATCCAATTGGTATTGGTTCAGCCCTTTGGTTGGTTTATTTTAATTGTATTGAGTGGGTTCAACTCCGTGAAGGACATGTTTAATTGTGTTGGGTAGGGTTCAGTCTACTTGTTAGGCAATTTAATCCATATTTCATCTCATTCTCTCCATTAACCAGTCACATCCTACTTGCTTGGCAATTTACATCTCATGTCATATCACATCATTTCATCTCATTAATTTTGCCTTGCATGTGTGCAAACCACCTCATTTATGATTGTAACTTGGTTGTAACTTGTTGTAACCCGCCGTTATCATTTTTTTCTGCCTTTTACTTGCGGCCATGCACATATGCTTAGGTTGATCCATCTTGTTATGTTTGGACTGATTCAGTGATATGTTCCATTCATATTTTAGCTTGAGTGTGCTCACTTTTTGTATGTACATGCTAAATTTGATATATTAAGTGCATGAACCCTACCCTCATGTGATGTATCATATCCATCATGTATGTAATAGTTTAGGAGTCCCCTCCCCAGCATTGTAGGAATTTAGGGCGGCGACTCCAATGAGTCCATTTTCTTTAGAATCCTAAATTCCAAATTGACTAGTGTAGCCCCGCCTAGGTTGTGGACCCGCTTGACCATTAGGGTTGGTCCCATGTTTTCCCCCCTTCCAAAGAAAAAAAATACAAAAAAGAAAGAAAAGAGAAAAAACAAAAAAACAAAAAAATATAAAAAAGAGAGAAAAGTGAAAAAAAATACAAAAAAAGATAGAAAAGTGAAAAATTACAAAAAAGAAAAGAAAAAAAGAAGTGAAAAATACAAAAAAAGAAAAGAAAAAGAGGTGTTCATGTTTCATAATTCAAACTATGGTTGGGATCATGTTTGATCTCCAAATCACCCATTATCCAATTTTGTCTGTGGCCTAAGGGCATTTTGTCTCCCATGTTTGGGATTTTGGTTTGCGAAACAACCAACCATTGTTTTAAAAATCTAGTTCACCCTTGCCGAATGCAGGGAGCTGAGGTCCGAGTACCTCTGATGTCCAAGCACCTCTTAAGTGATGTCATTCGGGGTCCAATAGCCCGTTAATTGTTGGGAATTATGTTTGACCTGATTCTCTGAGAAGATATGTAGGCAGCGGGAAGTGGACAATGGACTCCGAGTAGTTTACCCTTTTCGCCCGATCATACGTGCTCCCTTGCAAAGGGAGCACCTTACACACAAACACAATACCAGTGGGAACTATGTTTGACCTGATTCTCTGAGGAGATACGTAGGTAGCGGGAAGTGGGCAGAACTCCAAATAGTTCACCCTTCGCGCATGGTCACACGTTCTTCCTTTGTCAAGGGAGCACTTCACACACAATTGCAACCTCGCACGAACTACGTTTGGCCTGATTCCCGCTGCACAGAGATACGTTAGCAGCTTGATCTCGAGCTTGGTCATCCATTTGTTGTTGTATTTTCTATGTTATTCATTCTTTTAATTCATTATTTGTTTATTCATGATTATTTCATTTTTTTTATCCATTTAATTGTTCATTGATTCAATTATTGTTTGTTGATTTGTATTTTATTTTTCAAATCTATGTGGCGGCACTATAAGTTAGCACAAGTTAGAAACTTGGTTTAGGATTCTCCATTTACCTACTTAGGCTAATTTGAACGATCTGGACATACATAAGCTTCAAGAATGTAGGAAATGATTGGATAGAAGGAGATCGGTCCACTGACCGGGCGAGTTGGGTGCCTAACACTTTCCCAACTTGTAACTGGAAGCTTACCCTTCTTTGGTAAGACTAGAAGCCAATCCATTGAGTATGAGTCTAAGCGTCTCTCCAAGTGAGAGGCAATTTATAGGTCCTAGACTTCATGTAGGTGGCGACTCCATATTCTCACCGTCTATTGGCGTGGATGGACAAAGTAACGAGGCGAGAGCCTTTTGACCCGTAGAGGATCACGAAAATCCGTTGTCCTTACATCAACCTGTCGGGGAACAATTTTCATCTGTTTCATCGCAATCTCGTCGAAAATCGGTTCAGCAAGCTCTTGGCGGTGGCGCAAGTACACATATTTCTTTCTTTGCATTTTCGATCCCTTCTTAACTACTGTCATTATATCGGGCATTGCTTCTTTCGGATTGGGAAAATTGTGTTCTAGATCTTCTCTGAGTCTTCCTTGTTTTTCCTCTTCATCATGTCACAAATTCTTTCTAGATTGGATATTGATATTGTAATGGGTTCTGCAGCTGTCGATGTGGTATTGTGTAGACGATGGAGTGCAAGGGCTTGGCCGCTAGTAACAGCGACTGCCTTTTGGTTCTTTATGAGATCCGCTAGTTTCACTCCCTTTTACCTGAATTTCTTTCTTTGGTTCCTTCTGAAATGCGCCACCGCCATTGCCTTTTAGTTCCTTTCGAGATCTGTTTCTCCATAAAGCTCTTGTTAATTTTTCGACTGTTTTTGGAAATGAAACAGAGTGGTGCAACCAAATTTGTCGACTCATGAAGGTATTTTGT